>JACCIC010000064.1:952500-1157500 GCA_018907035.1 Sycobia sp. Sy_11 | reverse complement strand
TTTTTTTTTCCTTCGAGTGCAAAAACACATCGAGTCAATATTTAATTTCTTCTGCTGAACGGAAGTGAATTCCCGTAAGAGCGTTGTGCATTGATGAAATCAAGTGGTAGTTCCGATATTGCCATGCCTGGACTATAAGGCGGGTGAGACAGAATTTTCCATCTACAGTTATCCAAATAGTTTTGGATCGAATCGTCAATTTATATTTTGGCCGTTTTCCCTATAATATTCGCTTCAAACGAGTAATTTGAGTTGGATACAATGGTCCTTTGTTGGTTTGACCACTCGAAAGCAGTTCATAGTATACATTACTCCTTTGATCAAACCATATGCAGAGTATGATCTTATTTACATCAATATTTCGAACCGGCGTCGATTATCCGAACTCGCTGGGCCTTGTATATGATTTTCCGTGTTTAGGGTTATCATCATAAATCGATTTTTCATCGCCTGTTACAATACGATGCAAAAATAATTTATTTTTATACAGCTGCAACGATATTTTGGACATGCCAAATCGTCATTTGACGTATTTCGAGTTCAATTCATACGACATCCAGTTTCCAATCTTTTGTATGAGTCGCAATACTTTTAGGCGCAAGGAAACAACTTGTTGCGTGATGCTTAATGATGCATCAAGTTCTTCTTGATAAATTAAACGACGCCGAAAGAAATACACAAATATAATGTTGTAAAGTTGCTGACAGATATAGGAGCTACTAAATTTCTACGCGGGATCCATTAATGACGCTATCTTTTAACAAACACTGGAAACTTTCTTGTGCACCCGATATAAGAATTGACTTATCAATACACAATTATTCGATACAATAACGTAGTCCAATTTGGACTTGCTTATGTTTTTTGTTACAATAAAGTACGGCTTCTGTTGTATATAATAACTGCAATCCTTGGTAAGAAAATTTGCTAAATGTTTTGGATACTGGTAATTAAAAGATGGGATAAAGTTCGTAGGTTAGTAGAATTAAATTAGTAAACTAATAAATATTTCTATTGGACCTTACAGTGCAATTAAATAAATTAAAATTAATACATAATAATATTAATATATAATTAATTGAAAATTAGGACAGTGAGACTGTCCTTGTTTAAAATCGCCCCCGTAGACTAATCTGAAATAAAAATGTACTAGCTGAAAAAAATCTTTAGTATTAAGTGTAATCTGACTGTCCCCACCACCTTTACGCAATTGAAAATGGGCTGAGGTTGTCTATCGTTTCGACCTCGCTACGGATCCTGATCAGGGACTAAACTCAACTTTACATTAGTATTCTTCTAACCCCACTACACTAAAGAATTTAAGTAAATTGAATATACCATCCCCCTTCTACATTAAAGGCTCAAAACCAATGAATTTAATAAAGAATGATAAATATTATCTAATTTACTTGCGTCTATCATTAAATTCACATTATTTCAATTCCTTGAAATATGAATACTTTCAAGACTCTCCCTTTTGTATAGTAAAACACTTTTACTATAGCATAGTAAAACACTTCTTTTTTTCTAAAATTGCCTTTTATTATTGAATATAGTTGCGTTTAAGGCGGACACAAAGATTCTAGCGATCATATCATTCTACAATACCGTACTTATAGTAGGATTTCTCATTAGCCTTAAAATCTTTTCATCAATGATGAGTTCTTTTCCAGCGAGTATTGTTTTGATGTCTACAAAAAAGTCACTGGGAGTCAGATATTAAAAATACGGTGGATAGGAAAGCATGTCATGGCCTAATTCATGCAATTTTGCTATCATTTTCATTCCTATGTGTTAATGCTATTATGTTTCGTCTTAACGAAATAGCACTTTTTTTCTTAAAATATAGCCGTTTTGTCGTAATTTCTTACTTCAAATGCACCAAAAATACGCTTATACTACGCGCATCCTAAATATTGTTTCCATTACCTTGCCAGAAAACTATTGCGTCCTGCTTTGGAAGACCTGTCAATTACACTCTGGAGTATAGTGTTGGCCACATGTTTCATCCATTGTAATCTAGCGATAGCAAAATTCTTTATAACAGTTAAATATCGATAAAGATTGTTTCGATACATCAATACATTGTTGCTTTTAATTGATTATGAGCACGAGTGACATCACGGTAGAACAGGACGAATCGACGCTCTCGGACGTCCTTTTAAGGGCATTTGGCTCATCATTTCTTTGATGCTTTTATGCTCATAAGTCCTTTTCGACTTTCTGCATCCAAACTTTGCGCTTACAACCTAGGAGCCCATCGAGCCAGCCTGACAGTTGGGTTCTGCATCGTACAAATTAATTTGAGACTACTGCGGTTCATAATGATGTGGAAATAATATCCGTGTATGTTGGGATAGAATTTATCCCAATCTACTCCATACGAAAGCTGAACACTCATTCTCTGTTACCGAATAGTTAAGTTGGGCTTGAGATGGCGTTCTACTAGCAAACTCAAACACTTCTTCTTCTCCGTAAACTTCTTGTGACAAAACTGCGCAAATGCCAGTACACTTGCATCTATCTTTACAGTGAACTGGAGATCAAATAGCGGTCGATGCAAGATGGGTGCTGAAGCGATTATGAATTCGATCTTATCGAATGAGGTTTGTGTGCCCGCAGTTCACTCATATTGACAATCAATGAGAGTCAGACTTGTGTGTGTTTCGGCATAAATGAATTGGAATAATGAATTAGGCAAAATCTTTCAAAGACTTTGTATACCTTTCTGTCATTCCGAGGACGCGCCTAAGTTGCTCCAGGTTTTTTTGCCCCGTATATCGCATCACTGGTTCAATTTTTTCGACATGCGAACGGAAATCCTGACGATTAACGAGAACGCCTAAATACTTAACTTGTGTATGTCAAAGACGCTTTTTGCTTAATTAATCACGAGTACAACTTCGCTTACTCGAGCCAGAACACGACGTATGCAATCTAAACATTCTTCGTACATACCTGTCACAATAATAATATCATTAAGGTATGACAAAACGTTCGGCTCGAGGCCTGATATGATTATTCAGTCTATAGATCAAATCATGCTCCAGCATTCGACAGATCGAAAAGCATTCTGATGAATTGGAATAATCCTATTCTAGATGTCGTAAATACTCTAATCGGTTTAGTCTCAGGTTGAAGTGGTATTTAATAGTATGTACTATTCTGATTCAAGATTGAAATATATATAACTTATTGTAGCTTCCTGAGGATCTGATCCGTGTTAGGCAATGAATATGCATCGGATTAGGAAATTAAATACACTTACGAAAATCGATGCAAAATCTGTATTTCTTGTCGCTCTTACGTACCATCGCCACTAGGGTTGACTAGCCACTAGTGTGTGGTTGGGCACTAAGCTTTTGAACTTAAGACTATATTTCTTTTTGAATTTACTTGAAGTCTAGGTGTTTACGGAAATTCTCAGAACGTCGTGGTATTAAATATAAATTTTATTGTTTTATCAGGTTTCTTAAGGACATAAGGGAAATTTCTTATATTAGTATCTGTTAGCCTTTGTATATTGTTCGGGGCTTTCCCTTATCCCTCATAAATAAAAACTTCAAGAATTGGGGAACTGCAATTAAGTACAGATATACTGCAAGTATAAGCCGACCCAGACCTTGCAGTTTCAAGTGGCTTACGCGTCATAAACATCCGGGCCCTATCATAAACTGTTCGGGCGCTCACCAACTCACTAGCCAACTCTAAACTATGTTTGCGACAAATATTTATTTTATTGAAATTTCGGATTATCCCTTCCACCTCCAATTTCCGATAGGCCGCCAAAAAACGCCCAACAAGCCAGTCTCTTCTCAGCGTCGGTACCGTCAACTGCTGACTGAAGGTAAAATCAGGCGCACTCCTGATTCAAGTATTTGAAAATAATTATAATATTTCACCTTTCTCGTTGTATTAAGCTAATTATATTCTGAATGTAATTTTGTTAAATAAAACTGGAATTATTTGTTACTTCAACACAGCGTGTTTTGTTTTCTACTTTAGAAACCACCATACGCAAATACTAGATAAGCCTTTTCACGTATGTGGCTACTATTTTCTACGTCTATAAAATTTTCTGCCCACTTCGTGCATCCCAGTGACACTTCTCGCCAGCAGAATCTCGACTAACAGCTTCTCATCTGGCGAAGAAGGAGTGTTATAGCATTTTGCACAGGCAAAGGAAAATTCGGTCTCTCTGGCTAACTTAAGGAATTGATTAATTGTATTACATGATTTCCTTGAAATCTTCCGCTGGATTTCGGGGCGCGATTGCGCAGCAGCATATCAAATTGCTCTGTCTCGGGGAGAGGCAGACCTAACCGATCACATATCGAAAGCAGGCAAGTGCTATATAATTCATACTTATTATGTTCACTTAATGGTTCACTCGCTCCTTATGTCCGAGTCTCCCTGACCCATTTCCTCGATAGTCTTGACCGGCTCCATACGCTTTCTAACAGCGGTACTGATTAGACCGAAGGTTGTTAGGCCTCTTTTCTTCAACATATTTAGCCATAAATCAACCTTGCTCTTGAATATTTCTGCGACCGCCAGGGTTGGATCTTCATCAGTTATCGGCGAACTCTGCTGTCGTCCCTTGATCTGTTTCAGGAACAAATCTAGATTTTGGTGGTAATTTTCTTATTGAATATCCTATTTACGAACTACAAAACCAATATTCCTTTTGAATTCCCCAATGATTTCTGTTTTATCAATTTTATCAATCCTCTGGATGGCATAATTCTCGAGGCACCCGAAGGATGCCCCACTCTTCCAGTCATATCCACGAACACGCAGATTTGGGCGAGACCTAGAATTATGACTGGCTGGAGATTGCAGTCAAACCGACGAATCTTTCTGAATGATACATGCTTGACATGCGAACATGTCTTGTATTTGCGCCTTCTTCCGTGCAGGATCATTGGCTAGTATGGTACTGCTGACCAGACTTATTCTGTTTTGTGCTGCTATGTACAAATATGAACTATGGCAACGCTTTTTCAAATTTTCAAAACATTTTTTATACCCGTATTTCGGAATCGCCATCAGTTCCTCTTTCGATTTATTTCTTCAATCGAATCAAAAACCGTGTCCCCGAAGTGGTGCTTTGTTTCTGGATTGTAAGCGTAGACCCAAGTTTTTCTCCAGCTATTATATGTTCCATCTTGTCCTGATAGTCCGAAAACATTGTTTCACAAATCTCCATGTGACGCTGTTTTTCCAAAAAAACGAGTGTTATGGGCGTCAATCGATATTTGACTCTTTTTAGGCACAAAATATTTTTCCAAATGGTATTTATTGAACCATTTGAAATTCCAAGAATATCAGCAAGCGCTCTAGTAGTCAATAGACAATTTTGCAGAACCAATTCTTTGATTTTGTCGACCTATAGCTCATCAGTAGATGTTCTTGATCGTCTTTGAGCTGGTTCATCTTCAACGCGTTCTCGACCTTCTTTGAACAATTTGTGCCAATCAAAAACACTTATTCTTGACATTGACTTCTCACGAAAGGCCTTTTGAAAGATTCTGCACATTCCAGCGGCCGATATTTCATTTCGCGCACGCAATTTAATGCTACTTTTTTGTTGAATAATTTCAGACATTATAAAAACCGAAGAGACAACTTTTCATTGTTTACAAAACACAAGCGTAACTATATGATAAATGAAGATAATTTCGTGAAATTTAGCACAGATAACTTTGACAGTACTACAATCTTCAAAATAAAAATATTTTTCCGAACCAATAGAACCCAGACAGTTTGAATTGAAAAGTCTTACTCATATTTGTATACAGTTGTACCATACATATGCTCCATTGTACATTCAGGTACACTTCTAGGTGAATGGTTGGAAATTGCACAAGATGATGGGGTCATACGACTAGACTGATCTAGGTGGAGTAGGATTCCTGCGGTCGGTTGCTCAGCCATGTTAGTCTGGCTGGACACAATCACCCTCAAGCGCAAACAAGAGACCTCCACGTTTCGCTGAATACCTTCCTCATCTAATAAGTGTCCAACGGATGCATCTCTTTCTCATCAGCTATCAAGTTTAACCAGGAAGGATCATGTTCGGCCACCACCTTTTCAACGAAGTACTTTTTGACCGATTTATGCTTAAGGAAAGTGCATCCGAGGTCTTTTTTTCTTTTTTTTCCTCAGCGAGGAAATGTCGAACCAAATTCTCTTTTAAACACTGACTTATCCTGCGATGCCTCCCGAAATGCTAGCCGTCAGTTATCAGGGACAGCTGATGGAGGTACTCGTCGACCTCCCCTTCGGCAACGTATAAACACCATTCTACAACATGAGTCGATAATGTTTTAGAGGCAAGGGTGCTCGGTCGGTTTGATGCCATGATAATTTTAACAATATAAGAATATAAAATTATGGAATATACCAGGAAGTGTGCTGTTAATCTATAGAAAGGGAAAGACTAAAATAGGTGTTCTCTATAATTTAATAAAAAAGAATGAACACAATTTTCTCCTACCTAAGCACAATTCGAATTCATTAATACACACGAAGTTATGTTCTCTCTGGATGGGTGAAGTCAAATAAAAAAGTTTGTCTTATGGGACAATCCTGAAACAATATCCTGCACTTTATTTTATGTACTGATTGATTTCATTTAAAAATTGGTGAATCTGCCCCTCTAGAATTATTAATCTATTTATTAATTATGAATCTATTTACATCAATCTATTTATTCTATTTCATAAAAATGAGTGAAATCTGAAGAAAAACAAATTTCAATAATAAAAATGAAAATTAAAAATAAAAATAAAACTAAAATAATAAATAAAATAAAATAAAAATAATAAAAGCAATAATCAATGTTAGTAAAGGACAATCTGACTGCTCCCACCACCTTAAATTTAGAATCACCTTGGTGTCCGACGTTTTGAACTGATACGGTTTATCCTCGGGAACTAAACTAAATTGAAAAATCTAGCATACTACTTTATATGCCCCATCCCGCACTATACATTTTTTATTATAACATTTATAGGATCCGCACCTGCTTGACTTAAATGCAAAATAGAAATTTTATATTAATAAGGAATGATAAGTATTGACCAATTTACTTGTCTCTAACATCAAATTTACATTATTGGAATTCTTCAAAATATGAAAATTTTCAAGAGTTTCTTTTTATATTTATTGTTAATACTTTGTTCTAAAATATTTACATTTTCAAAATCGAAAGAACGTAACAAGTTTAAACTATGCTCTTTTAGCTCGGACATACCATTCATGCTTCGAAAGTATAGTGATCCTCATATATTCTTTGTTTTAGGTATCTTCCCGTCTGTCCAATATAATATTTGTCACAATCTTTATCATTTATTTTGTATACCATTGCTGCTTTCAAACATTTATCATCCTTATCTTTATAATTATTTTCTTATATATTGATTGTTTCTTTTCCGATAACCCTTTTACATAGATTTTACATATATGGTAATACCAAAATTTTATTATTATTCACCCTCTTTTCCATATTACGTTCTCTAGTGTTATTATAAATTTGATCCACGCTCTCTGCAATCATTTTATCTACAGTCTAATTATATACATATACAGTCTAATACTGTCCTGTAATTGTTTTTCCCTTCTGTAGGCAATTGCTTAGTATTATACCCCGTGAGTCCCAAGAAAATTGTGTCCATGACCTTACCATCTGATGGAATAGATTTTGCTTTTTTCGGAGCAGGTTTTCCATGTTCAGACCACATTTTTTACTGCCGTTTCATTTCTGGCGTATAATGATGGATCCATGTCTCATCAACAGTAACAGAACGGCGCAAAAATTTGGTTGGATTACGCTGATATATGTCCAAACATTGTTTAGATATAGTTTTCTCATATTCAAAATTTGATGAAAATTAGGAAATACGCGTTCAGTCGAAATCCCTACAGTGTTACTAATCTCGCGTATCTTTAATCGACGATCTTCGAGTATTATATCATGGATTCTATTGGCCATATCTTGATTAGTCATCTCTTTTGGGCGGTCAGAACGCTCAGCATCACTTGTATTTATTCTACCACAACGAAATTGAGTAAAACACTTATGAACCATTCCATGTGATGAACGAGAGTCCTTATAATATTTTTTAAGCTTTTCTTCAGTTTCCTTAATTATTTTTCCACGCACAAAGTAATGTTTAATAACCACTAGGGATTCGTTTTTTCCATGCTTTTGTAAAACAATGAAGCACTAAATTCAAAAGACTATCAAAAATTTTTTAACCGACGTATTGATTTGAAACTTTGTATACCTACTTGTATGAGATGGTAGTTTCATAGAGTAGTAAAATATTTACGATAACAGCGCCACCTTTCGAGAAGTCACGTACTTATCAAACCACCCTCGTATGTATAAATTAAGATAATAAAATAAGACGATATTAATGTTTCTCTTTACGAGCGGTGTTAAATTTAAGAATATATACAAGTTCCGATAGTTTGGTTATATGATCTCCGCGGACTAAACGCGAAAGAAATGTGATACCTCAGACAAAGCGGCTATACGTTAAAACGTTTCAGTGAATTATTTAGATAAAAATTTATGTAATGAAAAGACGAGAAGAGAAAGATTCGAATAAATGAACTTATTAAATGGTATGGTTTAAATGAACGTATGAGCAATATGGAAAATCGATGTTCAATAAATCTAAATAAGGTACACGCTTGAACGTGCCGTGAAGGGAAAACTGGAGATGTTCCCTTTAAAATAGCTTGTATACGGTTTCACAAATTAGGTGGCCGAATTATTTGAGAAAATCTTGGGGTTTTTGTAAGAGATCAAATTTATGCTTCCAAAAAGCAGTGACCCGTTATCTGTCGGAAAATTAGGATATTTTTCTTAGACGAAAGCCTTTCTACAGATTTATATTGAAATAGATCGTATTTTGGCTTTAGGAAAATATCGAGAATTTCCAAATCAGTGGACGAGTATAGTTGGCCACCACGGGCTCTCTAATCGTCTGGCTGAGCGAAGAATGCGGGCTGCGATTTGTGACTGGGGCTTATCGCTCGTAATTAGACGCCTTTGTAATTGGATACAGAGGTTATAAAACGACGCTGTTCAAGCTGGCGCGCATTATTCTTTTTCCGCCTGTACTACAGCTATTTCCATTTGTTAGAACGTTTTCTCTTTGGTTTTGATAATAAACTTATTTTATATGAATTTGCACTTGTTTTCTTTACAATTGTGTGTTATATAACCCAGTATTTGTTCATTATAACAATTATATTATGTTTTGTAAAAATCATATAAAAAATTTTTTTGAGAAGATAAAAAATAGTGAATTAAGTTTTTTCCGATAAATTTTCTTTGCTACAAATCAATAATATAAAATTTTATTTCGATTTTCAAGAAAATTTGGTTATTTTAGGAATATAGAAAAAACGTATAGTTTAACATGTGATCCAATAAATGATAAAATATAATGACAATAAATATTTAAAATGTATTATAAATTTAATAATTCTACTAATTAGTATTGATATAGTCACCTATGGCCCTTTTTACTGTGCCGAGTATCTACTCATACTTCATAATAGGTACTGCTGACACCACTTTTTAAAACAGGAAGACGTTGAGGACTATATTTGCGTATCTTGAATTTTATGACCGAAGACGTGGCAGACGAATAAAATGAATTGTCGGAAGCACACTCTGAGCTGCGACAATAAGAGCTATTCAGAAATAACAATGATGAATGGACAGTATTGATACGACCGGAATATAATCCTATAATAGAGGTAGGTGAAGAGTTTCGCGAAATTGAAATGTTAACATTCTGACCACTTCTTTTCAATAGTTATTATCGGATGCACCGTATTTTAAAATTAGTGTAGATAAGATTTAATAATTCAAACTCTATGATCGCGGCTAAATCTTTTCTGAATTTCAGTAGAGATTACTTTAAACTTCATCATTAAAGGTTATTATCAATCGAAATTCGAATTTTTCGAAGATAAATTATAAGATTGCGACGAAATCTTTGATGTATTTTTCGATGCCATTATGGAAAAACTGCTGTTTCAAGTGTGTTAGGAATGCAGATAGCGATAATGACCAAAAAGTTTCAATATCTTTGGAAAGTTTCAAATAGATACGCGCTTCTCGAGCAGCAAAGACAGAGCGCGATGAAGAGGGACCTGTTCCTCTCTTGATTTGAATGGAACCGCTGTGGTCCCAAAACCTTAATATGTCGATAGCCTCGAATTCGGCTTTACAAAGGGGTCCTCTTAGCCATGAATGAACAACTAAATAGAAAGGTACGAATAATAATGTAAGAGCTTATGCGATATTTAATTTACTTTCAATATAGAAATTAATTTATTTAACCGAGTCTAACGAATCCTAGGGCCAGTTCAAGAGGACGAAATCTAATACGGACTCTGGAAGGTGGAGCTATAGCGAGAATTGGATTTTTGCAAAGCTACACGTATTATAATAAACTAGGTGACAGGTTGAACGACCAAGAGCCCATGCAGGTTGAACATAGACCAGATTATAGTGCATATCAGTATAAAAAAGCACGATCGAACCTGGTGACAGGCTGCGCCAGCAGTAGCCGAGGCAGGCTGAGTGCAAGCCAAATTATAACACATACATGCATAAAACAAACATGATATTTTCAGCAACTTGTGCACCGTAGTGGAATATGACATTTGAAAATGTAAAACAAAACTAACCGTTCGTCTTCATCATATGAAGTTTTAAATAATATCGAATAAATATACAAAACAAATTTTGAAGGATGTATTAGATATATTAGGAGGCGAATTTAGTCTCCGACCTTTTTTTATCGGAAAAAGGACATTTATGATGGAAAATGGATAGACATTAGCTGAATCAAATTGGCCCCTACTACAAAAACTATTAACAATTGAGCTAAACGAATATTAATATTTACACATAATTTTTCCTCCCGTATTCCAAGCGCTAATATGAGCAGTTATATCTGGGATATCATATATATATATATATATATATATATATATATATATATATATATATAACGGTGTGCGAAATCACAGTTGTAATAACGATCATGGATGCGACTGTTAGCAATTTTGCGTGCCTGGCTCGCATGGCCTTGAGCAACTATCTTAGATTTGATCTGCACAAATATTTCATAAAATATCTTCAGTTCTAATATTCGTATACTGTTGCAAAGCTAAATTATCAATGTGCGAATCAGAATTGAATAATGCAAATATTAATGGAGTTTACTTTCTTATTTCTCCTTTCCCAGAAACAATAAAACTAATAAAAAGCATGATTCTGAATGTATGAATTATTTAAAAATTATGATTTTAAAAAACATATAGAGCGTTTTTTTTATTAATGAATGAAATGACCATCGTCATATGGAATAAATTAAATTCTTATATATTACCGAATAATGCTCGGCCATATCTTGCAGTTGCGGTCAAATTCTATTTGGAGAATACCAATACCACATATTTTGGGGAAAAACGCAGCAAATTTACTTGTACACCCAATATAGTTACACCCACTAATAGTATTAAGAGGCGAACTTAGTTTCCGATTTTTTTAACGTGAAAAGGAGATTTATGATGGAAAATGGATACACGTTAGCTTAATCAAAATATTTTCCGTCATTTTCTACTACATTTTCCCATCTTTCTGGCAATATGGTGATATCGCGAAAGAACGATGGCGGTTCCGAGGCGATCCAATTATCCATAAAAAATTCGCACATCTTGAACATGTCGGAAGTACGTATCAACAGTTCGTGCAACGTCAATCTGAATAGGTGGTAACCAGAAGGCGTTATGTCTGGCGAGTAAGCTGGGTGCGGTAAAACTTCCCATACACTTCCAACAGAATGTTTTTGATGGCTTTCACAACATGTGGTCGAGGATTATCATGCAAGAGAATGACTTTGCGCCTATTGCTCGCGATTGATAATCTATGTTCGATCAATTTCTCTTGCAAATCTTTCAGTTGGCTTTTGTATACCTCGGTACTGCGGGTTTCATTCGGTTTTCGCAGCTCATAATACAGCACACTCTGTTGGTTCCACCAAATGTACAGCAATACCTTTGCCGTGGATGTTCCGTTTTGGTGTCGATGTGGACGGTTGACTTGCAACCCTCATGACTTTTAGCGCTTAGGATTGTCATTGCAGATCGATTGTCATTTCATCACCAGTCACAATACGATTTTTCGACAATGATTGTAAAAAAGACAGTCTGACTAAAATGATATTAATATAATAAATTATTGTATAAAGACTGTAAAGCGGATAAAAATATTCATTAATTTTTTTCAGCTAATATTTTTACTTTCAGATTAGTCTACGGGGGTGATTTTATACAAGCGCAGTCATTATAATTTAGAATTTTTATTTTTTATTTTTATTATTTTTGTATATTTATGTATTAATATTAATATAAATATATATTGATATTATTACGTAGTATTTTGGATTGATTTAATTGGACTGTAAGACCAATGAAAATATTTATTATTTCATTCTAGTTCTCCTTTTTTCTCTCTCTATCTTTTATTCTTGCAGTCTCCATAGAATGGAAAGCAGAACTCTTACCGTCATAAGAGGCTCTCGTTTGAATCACTTTTAATCTAATGAGTCTACTCTGTGATATTTTTTGTCAAGGATCAATAGTTTTGGTATTTTTGAAATAATAAAGAACCAGAATTTTTTATACAAATCATTATCGATTTCTAGTATTCATTTAAATAAACATGAATATGCTAGTAATTATAAAACCCACGCGAAATTCTCAATTCTTAAATGCAACGTGCATGTCAAATAAATGTTTGATTGCCTTGTTTTATATTCTGTATAAATTACGATTATTTTTATTTCCAAGAAGAATACGGCAAGAATATAATTAATAAAAACCCTATTATTCCCATATTTCTTTTGTATTCTTTATATATCGTACCCTGACCGGCATAATTATATTAGAAATGATCATTATGCAATAATAGTGGTTAAAAAAAAATCGATTTTTTGTTTTTATAGTCTAAATTTTCTTTGATGTAGTTGGGAGAAATGGATGTTCATAGACGTGAGTACGGAAACTGATGAATATGAATTGATCATTCTGAAATTACGGTAGTAGCTGAAGTATTTACTCATCATATTTTATCATGTAAAGCATTGGCCAATCAATTTTGTAATCTCTATTTTAAAGTTCTCAAAAATTTGTGCTTGTATAACATATCAAAGAGCATCTGGTTAAAAAATGGTATTTATATATAGTTGTACGACTACACTAGATTCAGCTCAGGCTTTACATTATCTGTAATTTTAGGGTAATTTTCGGTGAAACCGAAAACCATATCGAATGAAAGGATTATATAAAAAAATATTAATCATTGATTATTGACTTATTTAATTTTTCTATATCAAATGATCCAACATTATTGTCGTTATTATTATTTATAAAAATAATTTGATATTTGGATCGAGTCAAACATTCTGAAGTGGTTCACCCAAAATTGAGTAGCTCAACTTTATATTGTTTTTACCGAAAATTTAATACAAAAAAATAATAAAATTAATAATAAAATAAAAATAAAATAAAAATATGATAATAAAAATAATATTCTATGTTAGGAAAGGGCAAACTGACTGCCCCAAGGATGATAAATGTTTGAAAACAGAAGTGATATACAAAATAAATTGTAAAGATCGTGATAAATATTATATTGGACAAACGGGAAGATACATAAAACAAAGAATATATGAACATCAGTATATATTAAGAAGCATGAATGGTACATCCGGGCTAAAAGAAGATAGTTTAAAATTTTTTCGTTCTTGCGATTCTGAAATATAAATATTTTAGAACAAGGTATTAAAAATAAATATAAAAAGAAACTCTTGAAAATATTCAAGTTATAGCTACTATTTTTTGGGATGCAAGAGGTATTATGTACATTGATTACATTGAAAAGGGTAAAACTATTACTGGTCAATACTACCCAGATTTATTGCAACGTTTGAGCCACGAAGTGAAAATTAAACGACCTCATCCTGTTAACAAAAAACAGCAACAGCGCACACATCAATCGTTGTGATGGCTAAAATCAACGATCTGAAGTTTGAATTGATGCCGCACCCTCCCTACTCTCCAGACCTAGCCCCGAGTGACTATTATCTGTTTCCTAACCTCAAAAAATGGCTTGGTGATAAGAGATTTGCGGACAATGAAGAAGTAATCGAAGCTGTAAATGGGTATTTTGAAGAGGTAGACGAATCAGCCTATAGAGATGGCATTACTAGATTAGAACACCGCTATGAGAAATGTATCAGCCTTGGAGGAGATTATGTTGAGAAATAAAAAAAACATTCTTATAAACGTTGTTTTTCTTGGTCAGGTCGGAAACTTATCAATCCACCCTCGTAGAGTAAGTGGCATAGGTGAAAATGAGTTTGATATAGATGAAATATAAATATAAAAAGATGAAATATAAACGTAAATATAAAACGTAAATAAAATATAAAAAGATGAAATATAAACGTTAACACAGTAGATTTATTCTGTAAGGTATTAGATATAGAAAAGGTACTAGATAAATCAAGAGAATACGTGTTGTTATTCACTTAGATAGATTTCATGCATAGACAGAATAAGTTTTGAACATATTACATTTTCCGTAATAGTCAGGTACATTCATTTGATATTTTGACTATGGGCAAGAGATATTGTATATTGGAAAAATAAAAAGGTGGTTTCGTAGAATAGAAGGTGTAGGATGCAGGTGAAAGTCAGAAATTCAAACAAAATCAAGGAAGATTGGCAACAATAATTGAGTGCAGCTAAGGAAGGTAGATACATATTCACTGTATTATCCCAAATGTGATTGAGTAGACCGATCGACAAGCCAGAATTGTCGTCACCTGTTGACTTCGTATGCAATATATTCTATCTAATGTAACTTCATATCAATAGTGTAGAATTCCCTGTAAGCCCTGAAGTAGGCCTTTATTTGACATTCTAAGGACTTAGAAGAAGAATGTTAGTAAAGTTAGGCCTCACGGAGAGATTATTTATTTAAAGAGAACATAGTTATATGTATATTGGCATCACATGAGGGTTACGATCTGGTGAGTATCTTGGTCGATGCCATTGAATTGAAATAGTATACAATGACAAAGTAAAACAATACAGCAAATAGTGTTATTATAATAAACCAGAACCATAATAAAAAGTTGTATGAACATGTAAATATATAATTCAACATCCACCAACTAATGCCTACATTAGCAGTTCTCGTGGATAATAATTAGAGATACAGTTACTGTTTATTTGATCGAAGAAATATTTTCACCTCCCTAAAAATACTATAACGACGCTAAATACAACTATCTCTTCACCTTCAACGACTGCTTTACGACAGATAATTCAATTTAAACTTAATTTAAATTAAGATTTGATCCCTTGTAATTAAATGCGTAAAAAATTCTTCTACTCAGTATATAATGGCAAACTTTCTAAATTTTCAATATAACAGATGATGTTCTACTTGATAATCATATTTTATGCATTGATATTTAAATAACGAACTAATTGAAAGTATTGAAATTTCAATTAAAAAACAAATATTTTTGATATTGAAATAATTAGCAGCATTCTGAATAATACTTAAATTTGCCACTAATTTTAGATAACTATAATATAGTGTTATGTGTATATTCTTGTCTAGCGCTTTTATTATTATATTATTTAAAATCACGCAATATGACTATAACCGTCCTTTCCTTCGTTTAATATTACATTCTCGTATTATGTTCAAATTTTATTTCAACATTACTTTTGCTCAAATTGTTTTGTTTTTTTAAAAACTTTTATTTCTTTTTTTATTCTGCTAAATATATATTTTTAATTGTTAAAAATGTACTCTGTAGAAGCTACTATATATTATAACATTATTACAATAACTTGTATTAAAATATTTCAATATATTTAGAATAAAACTATTGAACTATGAAAATATATTTAAGTAAAATATTTGAATTTTCGTAAAAATTTAATGCTGTAATTAAATTTTTCTGAAATATATTAAGTATTTTATTTCAATTAGGGCTAACACTATAATAATATTGGAAAAAAATATACTAGAGTAAATTGAAAAAACTATTTAAATGTTATTCAATCTCTATCAATATTATTCTTTCACACTTACGATTATTTATTTATATTTATTATTAATAAAGTTTAAAAAAGTTACATACATATATTATACATACCATGTCTTGTGGAATCTTCTTGTGTATAGCATACGAGATAAGCTGAAAATAGTTTTCATAATATTATTTAATATATGCACCATGAAAATCTACAAAATATTTCATATTACTAATAAATTTTAGATAATAGAGATATAGATTTTTTCGTTGGGGCAGCACCTATTAATGATTGCTGAATTTATCATGAAAAGAATTTTTGTCTAATAAATGGATTTTCAACTCACACAGGATTCCTTACACATTTCCTTATTGCTTCAATTCAGATCGTTTTTTTAATTTTAACGACTTTTTATTATATGTTATTAAGCTTTTGATCCAAGCACAATCATTTGGAACGCGATTTGGAGTAGGAGATAATGTTACTGCAAAGACCAGAACGCAGACTAGAGCCTAGTTGAATATTGTACGTTAGAGTAAGTGTGCTGATGATAACGTTGAAAAAGACTGACTAGTGTAGTATATTTAATTCCTCTTAGAATTTTCAAAAGTGCAGAATTCCATTGGCGCGGAATAACAACTGACGTTGTATTCCTCGAGAAATATGAAAAACTCAAATGGTAAGACCGATGCTTTAGATGTAGCTAGCAAGAGCAGAGTAATCGACACTATCCAAGACATTTGTACATTGTTAAGCTTAACAACGTATAATTACTTGTGACTGAAAAATTGGTTCTTAAGACGACGTCGAGAACGGCAGTCTCGCCTCTCCTAAAAGCAAATTGTTCGTCATTCAGGCAGAGAAGCTCATCAAGTCTCAATGTCAGTACTATTTGGGGTGTCAAATAACACTATCAATAGGGAAAATAGTCGAAAACCTCACAGGTATACTGGCTTATGTTTTCTTGGGGATGTATTCGACGATACTTTTGGAGAAATACAGGTTGTCAGAATTATAAACCAAAATATCACATATATTTCCTGCACTAAGAGGCCGATGAACATAGGGTGTAACTTGTCGAAATATGTATAATCTATAAGAAAAATAATATTAGGGACTATATTCGAATACATTTATCTAACTTCTAACTTCTCACTTTAACCTATAGGGATAATACTCTTTTTACCACTATGAACGTGTCAATCACATAGAGTTCCGCTTAAGTATCAGCATCGAAAATTACTTGTGGAGACTTATCAGTAAGACACTGATAATCTTTTCCTAAACATCGTAGATATTTTTGAGACAATGTTACTTAACCACTTAAATCTCTAAATATAGTATATAACTTACGTGAAAACAGACAATAAGGTCTATTTTAACTATTCTCTCATTCTGGCTAGATATATAGAAAAATTTAACTCTTACTCTCTCTCTCTCTCTCCCTCTTTCTTTCATTTATAGAAAACAATTTCAAAGTTACTATGGGAAAATCGGGAGTAAAGACAGATTGATCAACAGACCACTTTCTGAATTAGGTACACTCTCTTCAAAAACCGTAAAAACGGTCGTTTACAAGTGTCACTAGTAGTAGAATTTCTGTATGAGTAAAACGTGATCCTTTTGCTGCAAGAATTATACTAAAAGAAAAAATTGATCACAATTTCTGCTCCAGTATCTATTTAATGCTAGGGCATTGAATTGATATAAAACGTAACGCAATACTTATTTATGATCGTGTATTTTTTTCACGAAACAACAAAGCCTTTGTATTTTATTTTATACAGATAGAAAATTCTACCTTGCTGTTAAAACGTTATATTAACCCTTTAACGCCCAACTTGACCATTTTTCGACAATATCTTCAGTGATGTGTAACACTAACTTAAAATGGTTCAAGAAATTCTTTAGATACCATTTATAACGTAAAATTGTATGTACTTTCAGAATCCGGTATTAAAATTGTCGACTAATTTAACAATAAAAAGTTATAAACAATTTTTTGCAAAAAAACGTGAATTTTTGAGAAAAAAAAATTCGTCTAACTCAAATTTTCCAATGGAAACAGGGTTCGCTCGCACGTCCAACACGTACATATTTGGTCAATGGCATGTATACTTTATTGTAAAACAGTTGCAATACCGAAATTAAAATGGTGGACATCCAAACAACCCTTATTCCACCAAACTTATCAAGAAAGGTTCGTGATTTTTTTTCTCGATCAGGATCGACTTAACGAAAAAAATTTATAGAACAAAAAGTTGTTAGAATTCATCAGAGATGTCGTGTGAATTTTTTCAGACTTTTCGGAGCGACTTTTGGATTTTTGGATATGGCCATTTTTTGATAAATCCAAAAATCGCTCCAAAAATTCTGAAATAATTGACAAGTATTCTTTGATTAATTCTAAGCACTTTTTGTCCTATAACTTTTTTTGTAGAGTTGGTCTTTATTGAATTAAAAATTGTTGAACGTTCTTAGCCGCTATAGAATGTAACGTTGCCCGGGTTTTACCACGTGGAGGTGAACGTTCATTGAAAACCCATGTTATCGGTTTTTTTTGTTGTTTTGTTTTTTGCTGTTTTTTTGTTTTTTTTTTTAATAATTTTTGACTCTGAATTTTTTGATTAGTAGTAAATACTCAAAGAAGATAACTACTAATAGTGCTTTTTTTTGAAGCATGGTTCACAAAAATATTCATTATTATTATATTTCTCACAACATTTATAACTTCTTACTTTACATTCCGAGCAATACGAGCATTTGGTTCCTTTTGCAAGCTCATGCTTCGGCAATAAAACTGTTTGTAAATAATGCTTGCTTATTTCTACTGCAAATTTTTTTATCCCACATTTTTCGTTTTGTCGAACAGTATTCTTCAGAATAAGTGCATTTGTAATAGATGCTTGAATTATTCGCAACAAAATATTCCACGTCCATTTTTTAGGATCGTATACTTGGTAACACTTTATTACAGTACTGATCGTGGATGTCTACTCCGCCCATAAATTGGTTATAAATTTTAAAAGCATTCGGAAATGGTATTTCCACCTTCTGTTGATCAACTCTACTATATCTTTTTACAACACCAAGGGGCTTGATACCTGCTGCAGTGGACAGAATTGAAACAGGCTTCGAATCATGCCCAGTAATAAAATTCAGTCCACTAGACTGTCATGTTGCACAGCAAAAGTACCTTTAGGAGCTTTTTTATCCAAGATATTTTTTACCGTCAACCGATTTTCTCTAACTGTCCCTGTTGCTTGAAAACCAATTCTCTTTAGATGAACCAGTAAATCTGAATAAGTAAAAATATTGTCGAAATAAATATAATTCAGTTGTAATTTACACGGAGATAAAGATTTCAACATATTGTCCAATATTCGAATAACTACTCTGCTACCTAGAGTACCTTTTGCTAATCTATCATTTGTTTCGTTTTTACCACAGTAAATGTCAAAATGAAAAAGGTAACCAAAACTGCTACATAGAGCCCAAAGCTTGATACCAAATCGAGTTGGCTTTCCCCTTATAAATTATTTTAGAGTACATCTACCAAAATATTTAACCATCATTTCATCGATCGAAAATGCTGTGCAAAAATAGGCGAATTTCTTTATGTTCGTGTTGAATATATCTGTAATTGCTCGAACACGCCAAACTTTGTCCAAATCATTTTTATCCTTCAACTGCGAACATTTCAAAAAACTTTTTATTTGTTCAAATTTATTTCTACTTATGGAGTTACAAACTATTTCACTTTTTAAAAATGGGTTTGTCGACCAAGAATCTCGATGAGATGGTCTCTTGTAATAGGTTCAGAAAATTATAACACCTAGAAAAGTATTTAAATTCGTTAGAGATAACTGATATCCATTCTCTTTCGTAGCGTCTATAATGTAATTTTTTAATTCTAGAGAGAAAAAGAACTCAAAAATCTCTGCTGGACAACAATTGAAAATTTTTTTTCTGTCTGGTTCGGATAAAAAAATCTCATTCTTAGGAGAATGATTGTACACCTTCTCTCCTTTCTTCTAAACATATTCATGAGCTTCTTCTAATTTTTTTTTGAGTGTTATTATAATCATCAAATATTTTAGTGTAAGAAACAGAAGGACATGGAACAGACGAGTTAGTCGTGACATTTTCATGAAGTTCATCTTCATCATTTGATCCATCATTATCAGACTCGAATCCTCACCAGGAATAAATACATATTCATTGTAATTTTCTTTTTCAGAAATTTCATATCGACTTCCTCGATTACTTGACATTTTCATGTCGTTAGCTGATATATGTATGAAAGAAACGTGAGTGTATATAATATGAAATAGGTATAAGTAGTTTAGAAAGTAATTTATAAAATAGGTATCAGAAAAGATAGCTAATTTACGCGTTATATAGTATGTATTTTTAGTTTATACTTATGACGTATTACGAACGTAAAATTTCAAAAATTACAAAGTAATCGGAAATAGAGCATATATTTTTTTCTGAATTTCTTGATATAGTTGTTTATCGAGATAAAATAAAAAACGAAGAATAATGTACTTTGATTAGAAAAAACAAGAAATAAATGTTGATTGTAGTGAAACCAGGGTAGTGAAACCAGGTTACATTCAGTAGCGCCTAAGAACGTTCAACAATTTTAATTCATTAAAGACCAACTGTAGAAAAAAAGTTACAGAACAAAATGTGCTTAGAATGAATCAAAGAATACTTGTGAATTTTTTCAGAATTTTCGGAGTGATTTTTGGATTTATCAAAAAATGGCCATATCCAAAAATCCAAAAGTCACTCAGAAAAGTCTGAAAAGATTCACACGACTTTTCTGATAAATTCTAACAACTTTTTGTTCTATAAATTTTTTTCGTTAAGCCGATCCTGATCGAGAAAAAAAATCACGAACCTTTCTTGATAAGTTTGGTCGAAAAAGGGCCGTTTGGATGGCCGCCATTTTTAATTTCGGTATTGCAACTGTTTTACAATAAAGTATACATACCATTGACAAAATATATCCGTGTTGGACGTGCGAGCGAACCCTCTTTCCATTCGAAAATTTGGGTTAGACGAATTTTTTTTTCAAAAATTCACGTTTTTTGTAAAAAATGGTTTAGAACTTTTTATTGTTAAATTATTCGACAATTTTAATACCATATTCTGAAAGTACATACAATTTTACGTTAAAAATGGTATCGCCAGAATTTCTTGAACCATTTTAAGTTAGTGTTACACACCACTGAAAATATTGTCGAAAAATGGTCAAGTTGGGCGTTATAGGGTTAAAATTCTATTTATTATCGATTATAATGTGCTTTTTCATCTATAATTCATATGTAACTTCTTAACATTATGAGCGCTCTTAGAGCTAAAAAATGATTAAGAAAGAAAATAAATGTCATTCGTAAGTATTAATATATATATATATATATATATATATATATATATATATATATATATATATATACACATATATATATTTAATGTAAAAGTAAGTTTCCAGCGATTATCCAAAATGTGAGGTTTTATTATCAAAATATGGTTGCACATCCTTTATGCAAAGTATCGACCATCGAAAGCTATAACTTTTTCCCATCTTTATGTCAATTTATGAATTCCGGACCGAAAAAATCTCTCATCTTTCAAGCCCAATAATACATTCCGTAAATTTTCTGCACACTTCAAACAAAAATTTGGGTTCAATACATGTACGTTTTGATGGTTGGACCACACGGAAGTAGTTCATAGTGTGTGATACCCTTTAGATCTCACCATATGCATAGCATAACCTTATTAACGTGAATATTTTGTTTCGGCGATGATAGGGCGGGCAAAAAGTTCTTCTTGAATCTGACATAGATCCTCATCCAGCAAAGCATCTAATTCCTTGTCTTCAAAACTTCCCGGCTTTCCGAAGCGATCCATATCTTCAATTGCAAAATCATCACTTTTGAACTTATGAACCGACACAGCAGGTCAATTCACGAATACATTTTGTCCCATACGTTTCCGAAAGCAAACAATAGGCCTCCGTGACACTTTCCCTGATATTAAAGGATAGAAGTAGCGTCGCCCGCAAATAACGTTTTTTTGGCTGGAATCTTGTTATGATTTTTCTCCATAAAATAAACGACACTGAAAGAAATACTCAAATATAAGCTGTAAAGTTGCTGACAGATACACAACCTACGAATATAATGCATGTAATCTAACGTTTCTGGAAACTTGTACTCCGTATATATATATACATATATATATATATATATATATATATATATATATATATATGTGTGTGTGTGTGTGTGTGTAAGATATTCACTTTATAGATAAACTATCAGGTATGTGAATAAGTCTTTCCCGTTTTTTTTCAAATTTTGAGCCTTTATTGTGAAAAAATGGTTACAAATGAATTATTGAAAGTATTGGCCATCGCTAGCTACAACTTTTTCCCATCTTTCTGGCAACATACGAATCCCGTTGCGAAAAAATTCGACCGGTTTGGCCTCTATCCAGTCATCCACCCATTTTTTGGCTTCCTCGTAGGAATGGAAGTGCTGGTCAGCCAGGCCATGCGTCATCGATCTGAAGAGATGGTAATCAGACGGAGCAACGTCTGGACTATACGGCGGGTGGGGTAGGACTTCCCATTTAAGCGTTTCTAAGTATGTTTTCACCGGCGGTGCAACATGTGGGCGCGCATTGTCATGTTGCAAAATAACTTTGTCGTGCCTGTCGGAGTATTGTGGCCGTTTTTCTCGCAGTGCGCGGCTCAAACGCATCAATTGTCGTCGATAGACCTCGCCTGTGATCCTTTCATTCGGTTTCAGAAGCTCATAGTAAACCACACCTAGCTGGTCCCACCAAATTCAGAGCATGAGCTTGGCGCCATGAATATTTGGCTTGGTCGTCGATGATGATGCATGGCCGGGTAGTCCCCATGATTTTCTTCGCTTCGGATTATCGTAACGTATCCACTTTTCATCGCCAGTCACGATACGATGCAGAAAACCCTTTCTTTTATGTCGCTGAAGCAGCTGTTCTCAAGTGAAAAAACGCCGTTCGACGCCTCTCAGCTTCAGTTCGTACGGCACCCAATTTCCTTGCTTTTGGATCATTCCCATGGCTTTCAAACGCTTGGAAATGGTTGTTCGGTCAACTCCCAATGCTTCAGCAAGTTCTTCTTGCGTTTGACAAGAATCTTCATCAAGCAAAGTCGCCAATTCTCGATCTTCAAAGATTTGCGGCCGCCCGGAACGCTCCTTGTCTTCCACGTCGAAATCACCGCTTTTGAAGCGTCGAAACCATCCGCGAACACTTGAATCATCGACACAACCTTCTCCATAAGCCTCCTGAAGCAATCGATGCGTCTCGGCAGCAGATTTCTTCAAATTGAACCAATAAAGTGAAACTTCCCGCAAATGACGTCGACTCGGCTCAAATTTCGACATTTTGACGATATCAAAAATTTATGATGCGAAAAAATTTTAACTAATGTGTTAGTATGGAATTGTTGACATATGAATAAGCTTTGATTATGACATATGTAACCATTGAATACTCGCACAGTATTGGTGGCGCCATCTCTTACAAAAAACGGGAAAGACTTATTCACACTCCTAATATATTATTAATAAGATATGGTTCTATATGGTAAATAAATCTATATATATATATATATATATATATATATATATATACGTGATGAAATGCATTTGTAGAGTGCCGCTCGTGGTTTAAAATCAGATTTATATTAGGAGGCTAACATAGTTTCTGATCTTTTTTAACGGAGAAAGGAAATTTATGATGGAAAATGGATATACTTTAACTTAATCAAAATATTTTTCGTTATTTTCTACTACTTGTTTCCATCTTTTTTTCAATATCGATACCGTAACGAAAGAACGATGAATGTTTCTAGTGAGTTTAAAATTGAGACTAAATATTTTTAAAACAACGTGAACGAATTTTGAAACACAACTTAAAATAAGAATGGTAGAAATAAATAATTAGAATCAATTAAGCAACTAAAATTCATTTAGTCGTATTCTCGATTCGTTTTTGTTAAATATAATTCATCCATAGTGCTTCTTATTAAAAATAATATATTATTAGAGTTCAATTAGGTAACACTCATAATAGTTTGTATGACATAAATGTATTTTTGGTTGTGCCAATTTATTTAAAACCAGGTTGAAACTAGCTCCAACTTGTAGCTGGCTAAAAAATTCGTTTGATTATTATGGATTATTATATAAATTCATTAACTGCTACAAATTTTTGATGTTTTGATACAAAATTTGCTCATAATTTAAAAATTTTTAAATTACTTGTAAGCAAAATATTATCATAAATATTAAACGTACTGCTAATACCTGATATATTCGCATATAATGTATACTTTCGAAGTTTGAATCGGGCTTTCTAATAACCAAGATCTTTTTTGCCATTTACGGAAGTAGCCATTAGAATTCAATATTACAATATGTATATATATATAATTATCTTATATTATTTATTTCAGAAATAAATAGATTATGATATATAATTAATAACAAATAATTGAAACAGGTATAAGTTAAAAAAATTATAATATCAATAACAATATGTTTAATATGTTAATAAGGTGTTTCATCGGTTCTTCCTCATCATATATATATTCATGATTTAAGTAGTGACTATTGTTATTTAATTTAAATTAAAAAATAATAATACAGAATGATAACACAGTTGATTATAAATACCGCAAGAAAAACTTGCGAAATGAAGAATTTTATGACGACAACCATAAAAAATACGTATTTTGTATTGTTAAAAGAATATGATAAATAAATACTGTAGTTTTTTTAATGCACATACTTTTTTCAGCGGTTTTTTTTTTGAACGAAATAAAAATGACCAAATTATAAAATAATATCTATATGTATGACTGAAAATTATTAGATTCAGAATTTCATTCAAAATTATTTCTTCCAGAGTTTGCTAAAAATTTCCTGCACCAAGGACCAAAGTCCAAAAGTCCAAAAGAATATCCGGAAGATACCGCAAGTCCAAAAGAATATCCGGGCGGCGTAAAGCGACCACCGGAACTACCTTGTTCGGTATGCCGTCGGGACTTGGAGCCTTGTTAGGCTTCAACGCATTGGCAGCCATATGGAGCTGTTTCTATCGTTTCGTTCGTCATGTCCATTTTTTCTGGATGGGTCGGAACAATTCCTTGAACTATCCGTTCCCCATTAAACCCATTTTCACTCATTTTGAGCAATGCACTTTAACAACGGTCCCATATTTAAAGTAAATTAAAAATTAAAAATTATACTTATGTCGACTGTTATGAATTAAATTAAGAAATATTTTTGTCATTGTTACGGTCTTTATACTATAATATATTAGCAGAGATGAGTAGAATTTTCCAGAGCCTATGTAAACGGGTGGTTCCAAAGAAGCGGCAGGTGTTCAAGTTGGTGCAGGCGGAGCCAAGAGGGGGAAGGGCGGCAAGTATAGTATCGGACACGTGATGCACAATCATGAAGCTGGACTGTCGCAAAAGGATGAGGGGGAGTAAACGAAGCATTGGAAAGTGAAATAGAGATAAGATTCAGAACGGGATGTTTGAAAAAATCATAGAATAAATGCCCATATTCGCGAGGCTGATTCTGTACACACCCGCATACATAGTAGAATAAATTTATTTATTTATTATACAACCTTATGAAATTGTAATTCATAAAATATCCTCTAAAGTACGAAAAAGTTGATATTTATTCAATGTTTATATTATTTCAATTATTTTTAATACGTTGAAGCATATTTTCTTGATTATAATTATTTCTTTGCTAATTTGCATGCATACTACTATCCACACCTATCATTTAAAAGAGAATAAAGAAAGATTTTAAATTCCTTCTCCTCTTTCAAAATAATCGATCCGCTTGGCCGCATTTTTATTGACGATTTACCGGAGCTCCAATTATACATACATGGATCATTGAGCGATTTCCGCGCCGGACGCCTCCCGATCACGACAACCACTGACGCGACCGCTTCCCAAGGAACCGACCCAACGCGCAGACACTGAGGCGCGCAGTGCGCACTCATCGCGTCGCTGATGGGGGGGCCGGTGATGATGACGGTCCCGTGGCTGGAAGGGGGGATTCAGTGGCACTACCACAGGGGTCCGAAGAGGCGTCGTCGCCTTCGTCGGCGCATCCTTCTCTACCAACTACGTCTGCACTCTTTTAATCCCAGTTCCTTTTCCTTCCTTTCGTGCCTCTTTTCCTAGACGCGTCTTCAGCTTCTGCCTCGTTTCCCTCGCTCGAGTCTTCCCTCTAGTTCTACTGTCCTTCCTTCTGACACCCGAAATACTCTCTCTCACTCTACGTACTGCTCACTCTCGCTCCTTTCCTACATCACACCCTGCCTTAGAGTTCCCTTCACCCTCTCTCTTTCGGTGATCCTCTAAGATACTCTCCTCCCTTTTTGTCTACTTCTTTCAGCACTCTCTACCCACTGTTTACTCTCTTCTCGCCACCTGGAGGACTCCAGGCGGAGTGACGTGCCGCGCGTTTCTCACAAATTCGGGTCGTAAACCCCGATAACGAAAAGAGGGAAAATGTGCCACGGCGGACGACGGTGATCGGCTCGCATCGGACACGACAACCACGATCGCCATTTGAATTTTAAGTAACAAATTTTTTCAATTTGTTTTCTGACAATGAAAAAAAAAAATTTGAAAATGGTTTTTTTATAAACAAAAACACGTGAAACTAGCCATAATTTAGCGAAAAATTGATTAAGGAAATGTCGCTAATTTACTAAAAAAATAAGTGTTGATGTTTCCTTAAGAACTTTGAAGATAATTCTACGTAGCTATCTACTACTCGATAAAATTTTGTGATGATCAATAATTAATAAGAATCTAGAATCGATCATCAATAAGAATAATGCTCATAATGAATAATAATAACTAATAAAATAATATAATACCAAATCCAAAACGTCGAGGAAAAAATGATCTACATGCAATAAGATAACAGCAAGTATACAGAATACATTCTATGCGCACAAACATTCTTTATATAATAATAAATAACATATATACGGGTGTAAGCGATTATACGGCTTAAAGAAGGAAAAACTGCAGACGATTTCATTTTAGCTGAAACTGCGAATTATAAATATCAAAAAAATTGTATAATTGATCGTGATGATTGAAGGTAAATTTAAACAAATAATTTTTCATTTCTATTTTTTCAAAAACACAATATCAACTTATGTAAACAATATCTATTCGAATAACTCTCTCATAATATAATTATCTCATAGCCATATAAAATCTTGGCAGCACTTTATGATGGAAAAACTTGTTAGATTTCCATTCGGGAACTGTTAACTTTATAATCAAGATGCAAAAAGAAAAGATTATAATACAATCCATATGCAATACCATAGAAGCGGCAAATTGTAATTTTTGGTAACAGTGTAAGCTTGACATTATCTACGCAATTTCTAAATAAAAAAATAAATGACATCGCTATGTCGCATTTAATCCCTTTACAAATTATGATTGTTTGTAACATTAGAAGTCAACCCTATTAAAACATAAATTCAAGAAGATGAAAGAACATTACTTTAATTGTGGTTATGTCGACTGCATTTCTGTAAATAGTATTGATATAAACATAGATAAAGTTATTATGTATTAAACTTAATTTATTTAATTGGACTGTAATACCAATAGAAATTTTTTTATTAATGTTAGAAAAAAAAGTTTCCTTATTATTATTTTTTTTAACATAATAATATAATAACAATAATTCAGTAATTATAAATTGCGGATCGTCTTAGCTAGCTCATTCGGATTACTTCAGTTTCTTAGCCACCAATTTCATAATAATTATAATCAATATAACATTAAATTTAATTAATATGAGATAAAAATTCTTGATTTTTTTCTCCGATCAAGCCTTTGCAGAAGCAATGGGTCGCTATCACGAAATGACATAAAAATTAGAATTACTAGAATATACTAAAATCAATATACTATAGTTTCCTACTCCTCGCTATGACAATGATGAGTACTTTTAAATATCATACAGTTTTACATAATCTAATAATGAGTTTATAAACTTGCCTCTTGAATGAGCTTATGAAATATATAAATACAAAAAAAAAATATAGTATCCTGTCGCAAATATTTCTTTGTCACACTCTGTCGTCTTGGAACTGGATCATCGTAGTAGCTTTCATCTTCTTTTTTTCACCTTTATATCTTTTTATTTTTCTAATAAGTCTTGCATCATCTCCTTTGCATAGATTAAATTACTAAATAGCATGTTCAATAATCGGCTACATAATTATCAAACGTTTTTTTCATTGCATGTGCATTCACCAATTTAAGCTATAGTTCGTTACCAAATATTTAATGATCTTTCAAGAATTCATAGTTTATGAGTGTGAATAACCTTTAATTAGTGTTTTAGGTTCTTTAAAGCGTTTCATCATTTTTCTACCTTATTATCCGCATCTTGAAGCGTCTTATTTGCCATTGCCATTTTTAACGTACTACTACTATATACTATTACTTATTAAACTAGGAACTAACTCATTTATCTTTATCAATGGCATTAGCATTATTACCCTTTCGACATTTCTATTAGTATATTTTTCTGTTTATAACACTTTCAAACTATTTATCAGATTTAGTATATATAGTACTTCTGGTAATTTCATTCTTATGCATCCTTCTTTCTACATAGAGACAGTAAACTTTATTTTTGATATTATCTAAATTATTTAAAGTTGTTTTTTCCAAATTCTTTACCTTTATTAGCAATAACCTTATTCTTTTTTTCTTCTTTATTATTATTTATTGATACTGTTTAGGTTGATTTTTTTTTCTTAATTATTATTCGTTACAATTATCTACGGTTGTTTCTCTCTCCTTTCTTTTTCATTGTCCAATTTTTGTAACACTGTCACTATTATTTAGTAATTGTCTTAGATTTGCTATTTGTTTTTTTTTCTTTTGTATATCAACTTATTTATAGTTGCCTTTGAGATTCATTGTCTTCGTTTTACTTATTTAGCTTTACTTAACTTAACCTTTCAACTTAACTTAACTTGTCACTTAAACTTTTTCTTAAACTTAATTTTTCTTGTTCTTAACTTTAAAATAATGCATCGTAACTTGGTCCAATGTTGAAAATAATGGCAAAATCCGTATCCTCATCCATCGAATGAATTAATGCATACGCCTTAAGTTTACACGAGAAAGGGAGTAGCGCAAACGTATTACTATTAGTTTAGTATTGTAATACAGTTCATTTACGTGATTATTTAAGGCACGCGTGATACGGAAAGAAACACACACTATCGTTCATTTTATTCTCTTCATAAAGTAGCATTTCGAAAGATAGTTTTTTTTTTTAACTCGAAAGGTTTTGAAAAAAAATAAACTCATCCAATTGTAGCATGCAAAACTACGGCATTCCGCAGGACTACATCTAAGACGGATGAGGAGAATGATTTACATGTGAAAAGTTTGTTCCTGTTGTAGGATAATAAACTAAACTCTCAGAAAAAGACGTTACATAGATTTTTGTCGCGTTTTTTTCATAGAATCGATCTTCGCATTCAGTTTTGCAAAATTACGACATTTTGGATTCTTTGTTTAAATAATGTGTTATAAACAATTGTAATCAACAATTGTTATGTAAACGATGGCATAGGTCGATTCTCGATATCTCTGCCAGATTTTGCCTTGTTTTTAATGAGTTAATATATATCACAACACATTAGATTAACATATAGACTCGAAAGAAACCAGTCTATAATACGTCTGAAAATTATAGCACGAAAAGCGACAGTAAAACTATAATAACAGCAACACGACTATTAATAAAACAATATATAAATCTCAACGGCAAACCCGAAAGGGACAGCACTCCCGACATCAACTCTCTCGTTCTGCCGCTGACTAAAGGTAGAAGGAATACGGGAGGAGATCTACCTTACGTGGCGAGAGAGAGAGAGAGAGAGAGAGAGAGAGAGAGAGAGAGCCGCAACGAGTGCATTAGGCCTGTGCCTACTATCCTCCTCTAATACATGTCTATGCGCTTTCATTCTCAGTCACTCAGCTCACGCAACTACCGAAATATATGCCGCCGTATACTTTAATTATTTTGATACGCGCAGTGGCGTAAGCAAGCGTATACTTGTATCGCATTAGCGTAAGTACCTTTATATTAGTATGTCAATAAGAAGAACACAAAATATGTACATATATATGTGTGTGTGTGTGTGTGTGTGTGTGTGTGCACATGCATAGATGTCTCGTGGTAGATATACACATATATCTGAATATGTAAATGTAAGAATATAACGAATTACAATTATCGCGTAACATAATTTTTTATCAATTATTATAAATACTTCGTTCTAAATTATTATTATAAACGAACTATAAATTTGTATTATAATTATTATAAATTAGTATCAAAATTTTTATGACATATTATTACTGTTATAAGATACTATTATTATAAATTATTATTATCATGACTATTATGATTATAAAAGCAGCGAATCGTTCGATGTTCTACGAGCGATGACAAAATGAACTGACAAAATTATTATAAATTGGCCTGCAAAAGGCAAAATTATCATTTCGCCCGGTGAACTAACTCCGATCAAGTTGTTTCACACGAACTCCTCCTGGAGCTAACAATCCTGTCCAGACCTCGGACCTCGAAAATTCCTGATAATAACCTAATCCAGAATAGGTTGCGAGGCGCTCCTTAACAGACAGACCGTTACTAATTGTCATGACTTGAAGAATTCGTGATCCTGATTGCGTGGCGCTCTTCAAAAGACCAGCAGTTTTCTTCTCCTGCAAACTTTTTCCGTTTATTGTTGATCGTGGTTACAAGGCGCTCCTGAAAAGACAAGCGGAATTAAGTATACCTTTATTTTATCCCGATATAAAATCAACCTGAATTATAAATATTTCTCGCGTCGAAATTAGCACCAAGTATTCCTGCGGAAAATAGCGCCCATTAATTAATATAGCGGTAGATAGCATGCGTTTATTATTTTATTATTTTTATGTTTTTTTACAAATATACAGTGTTCAATTCTATTTAATTTACCCGATCCGCCGTCCGCTCCTGAAAATACTTCCTCTCTTCTCAAATTGCCCTAAAAGATATCGCGTAGGCTATTCCGAGGGAGATAGGGACGTTAGAAATTTAGAGATGATAACAAATGAATAACAATCAATTTTTTGATTTTTCATTTCATTAGCCATTTGCAGCCATTTTTAAGATTACTTAAAACGAAAATTCAATTTGAATTATTGTCTCATCAGAAAACATGTCATATGTCTGGCTTTAAAATAGGTTTTTATGGCTATTCCATACAATAATAAAAAGCTGTCGAAAAAATTGTTTCTTCACAGAACTTGCATAAGAAAAAAACATTTTGTGATTTTGTGATTTTGTGATTGTGTGTGTGTGTGTGTGTGTGTGTGTGTGTGTGTGTGTGTGTGTGTGTGTGTGTGTGTGTGTGTGTGTGTGTGTGTGTGTACAGAATGAGCCTCGCGAATATGGACATTTATTCTATGATTTTTTCAAGCATCACGTTCTGAATCTTATCTCTATTTCACTTTCCAATGTTTCACCTACTCCCCCTCCCCCCTTTTGCGGCACTCCAGCTTCATGATTGTGCATCACAAGCCCGATACTATAATTGCTGCCCTTCCCTCTCTTGGTTCCGCCTGCACCAACCTGAACACCTGCCACTTATTTGGAACCATCCATTTACATATGCTTTAGATAGTTCAACTCATCTCTACTAATATATTATAGTATAAAGACCGTAAAAATGACAAACATATTTCTTAGTTTAATTCATAACAGTCGACATAAGTATAATTTTGAATTTGGAATTTATTTTAAATATGTGACCGTTGTTAAAAAGCATTGCTCAAAATAAGTGAGGGTGATGACAAATGGGTGTCAAGGTTATAAAAATTAAATAACAACTAACTTTTCTACTTAGATGCAGAAAATCAAACATTTTTCCGACAAATCTTGATAAGCATTTTCAAAATACACATTTTTATCGGAATTAAGATAAATGTTTTATGATTGAAAAAGAAATGTTTTCTATTTTTAAAATAAATTAATCAAATTAGAAATCAGATCTCATAATAATGAAATTAATTAATTATTAAAATCTTTATTAAAAACAGAAGACTATTTATATAAATATTTAGAAAATGATGATTCAAAAGAATTCTATCTAGGTCTAAATAGACAGTTTAATAAAATAAAATAAGGGAAAAGAAGAAAATAAAACGTAAATTTGAATATTTGAAAAACAAAACACTCTTAATTAAATAACATTTACAAAAAAAACAAATTGGTTTAAAAACAAATATCAGCATCCAAAAAGAAGTATTGAATATCCTTACAAACGGGACAAAATTTGACAAAATCTTATTCAAATAACAATTTTCCTATTAAGGAAATTATCGCAGACTTAGAAAATAGTATTAGCTGCAATAATGATATTAAGATACAATGTGGAATCTCATTAGTAAAGGTCATTAATAATTTCAAAAAATAAAATAGATTTTAAAATTATTTTAATAGCAATATCATACATAATACAAAATAACCAATAATTTCTTAAAGGAAAACACAAATATCATATTCCCAATTGCAGATAAAGGAAATGCAAAGTAGCATCTGATAAAAAAGAATGCATTAATACAATTACAATCATGTTAGAGGACGACACAACTTATAAAAAAAGGGGAAGTCTCATATCAATAGACAACAAAATAAATAAAAAGAATTAGGAAAAGAATGAAAAAAAATCTTATATTGATGATATTACGTTTAAATGTTTCAAATGCAAAAATGGTAAAATGTTATGGGTTTCCCAAAATTCACAAACAGCAACTGACCTGTAGAATATTAATATCAACAATTAATTTTCTAAAATACAATAATGCTAGATATTTATCAATTATACTAGTTAAGATCGTTGGGAAAACCAACTCTTATGTGAAAGATAGTTGGAGTTTTTATGAAACAGTTAAAAATTGGTATGCCGAATAATTATAAAATAATTTCATTGAATGTTTTATCATTATTTACCAATATATTATTGGATTTATTAAAAGAGATTAGAGAAGAAAAATAGACAAAAATTAGTACACACACACACACACACACACACACACACGCGCGCGCGCGCGCGCGCGCACGCATGCACGCACGCACGCACGCACACACACAAAATATGAATTTGTTAAATGAATCAATTTAGTTTTTAATAATACAATTTTTTCTTGTCAAAATAATTTTTATGATCAAAGATATGTTTGTCCACTGCGATCACGTCTATTACCGGTCATTGCTAATGTGGTAATGGAAAAATTAGAACTTATTGCATTAAATTAAATGTATTACATTAAACAAGTTAAATTTAGAACTAGTTATCTATAAAAGATATGTTGACGATATCTTTACAATTGTAAATACGAAAATGAAAAGTACTTTCAAGAACATAATAATCAAGTTTACTCCAGAAATTAAAATAACAACAAAAACAACAGCAACAACGACGATGACGACGACGACGACCACGACGACAACGACGATGACGTCGACAATAACAACAACACCAACAACAACAACAACGCCAACAACAACAAGAATAACACCAACAAGCACAATAATAAAAATAAGGATGTATCAAAATCGGATCGATCAATTGTCGAATAATATCCATGCTTGGGTTTCGCTCATCTACGAAAAGATTGTAAAGGACTGGATAGACAAAACTGCTGTTGACGATGCGGTCTCGAGGGTCGTTCCCATAAGGACTGTAACAGTCGTAAGAAGTATTGCCTTTGCACTGGTGAGAAGACCCAGGACAGGTGACACTTTCCTGGCTCGTCCTCCGTGCGGTGTTCAGGGCAGCATTGGCAGAACTAAAGACAAAGACATCCACGCATGTACGATAACAATACTCCAATGCAATATGAATGGGAGTAAATAAATGAACTAAATGGGAGTTGTGTAGCTGACGCACTGATCACGCAGATTGCGATGGAACTGGACGCTGACGTGCTCATTATTCGACGTACAGACGACCTGGATATGGTAACTACATACCAGATGTCACTTTGGCCTCGAACAGAGTCCAGACTAGGGTAAGAGCTTGGCGGCTAATCGAGGCCTATATGGCCAGTGATCATATCAGTATATTGTCTTCGAACTGACAAACGCAGCGAAACAGAAGGAAGGGCGAGGCACAAGACCTGCCGACTGGAACCCCAAACGCCTAGACACTGACGAACTCGAAAGGCAGCTGTAAAATGCAGAACCGTCCTCGCGGAAGGTGTCTCAAGAGCTCACAAGCCGGGACAGAGTAGAGGCGTTACCGGCGGCGACAACTAGTTTTCTCTAACGTCTATGCGATGCTACCATGCCAAACAAATGCAATATATGCAACAGATGACAGACATACTGGTGGACGGAGGGGATCGGAGATCTCAGAAGGACCTGTTTCAAGTTGAGACGGAAAATTCAACGAACCCGAAGTCGAGGGAAAGCGAGACCATAATCTGTGGAGTACGGGCTCTGCTAGGCGGTAGTTGAGAGTCGCGATCAATGATAATAAGATACGATGTTTATTGGACGCGACTCATTGATGAGGTGAACTCGAACCCCTGGGGAAACGGTTTCAAAATTGTGACATGTACACTGGGGGGGGGGGAGGGCGAAGCCCACCGGTATTACGAGGTGCGGGAATAATGGAACGGATAGTCCAAGGAATTTTTCCGATCCCACGAAACGACAGAAACAGCTTCATAGGGCTCCCAATGCGTTTGAGCCTAACAGGTCTCCAGGTCCCGATGTCATACCTAGCAAGGTACTTCGGGTGGTCACTTTACGCCACCCGGATATTCTTTTGAACTTGTACAACGGGTACCTTTAGAGGAAGTTTTTAGCAGACTCTGGAAATAGGCTCTATTGGTTCTCATCAGTAAGACTAAAGGGGACACTGATTTGCCTTCTTCGTACAGGCCTCTCTGTCTACTTAATACGGCAGGAAAGCTGTTGGAGCTGCTGCTAAGACCACGTCTGCTACAGGCAATTAAAATTTCCGGAGACCTATTCGAATAACAATACAGATTTAGGAAAGGAGGGTCAACAATCGGAGCTGTAGGTGACGTTACGAACATCTTTCACTCGGCCAACGGGTGCTGCCATGTGACTAGACCACTGGTTTTACAGGTGATATGGACAGAGAGTACAAAAATATGAAATGAACAGAGATACTGGTAGCGATACTGCTAGCGCTGGAGTCTACTTTCAAAATTGGCTCTTACCTTCTATGTATCATGCGGAACTATCTACGAGATCGAAGACTGACGTACGAGACATTGGACGGAAAGAAATGCAAACGTGTGACAGCGGAGGTATCGCAGGGATCCATCCTGGGCCCCGACTTCTCGAACGTACAGGACGACGGCTTACTAAGATAGGACATGCCCTTGCACGTACGCCTCATTGCCTATGCTGACGATGTAGCAGCCGTGATAGTCGCACGCGACTATCACTTGATTCTGTTAAAACTGAATCAGGTCATCAGAAGGGTGACTGAATGGATGATAGACCACGAACTGCAGCTCAAGTTGCAAAAGACCAACTTATTACTGCTGACTCATAGACGTATAGAGATGGTTGTCTCTATGACAGTAGGGATGGAAAGATTGGAGACCAGGAGCGAAGTTAAGTATCTTGGGGTCACCTTGGATGCAAAGCTAAGCTTTTCGCCTCACCTACTGAACGTGATGAATAAGGCAGCAGAAAATTCCATGGTTCTAAGCAGACTGATGGCCAACACGAATGAACCTAGACAGAACGTACGTAGACTACTGCTGAGCGTTACCCTCTCGATCTTGTTTACGGGGCCAAAGTGTGGGCCGACGCGATGAATGTAAGAAAACGAGCGAACGCCATGAAAAGCGTACAAACGGTGGATGCGTTAAGAATCGCGTGCGCGTATCGCACTATGTCTGAAAGCGCGGTTTTCGTGATCGCTGGGGTCATTTCCACCAATCTACTCGCGGCTGAACGTAAGCGGATTTACGAGCGGAGCCCGAATATTGGAAGGGAAGACGCTCAAGAACGAATAAAGACGATCGAGACCGCCAAAGGAGAATCTAAATTGAAGGCGGATCTAACATTGAATATAGTTTATTATGTTTATTATTTTTATGTTTTTATTTTTAATTTTTAATCTAATCAGTATCATAAGAACAACCTGAATTACGTCGCTTATGGCAGAGTATTGTCAAAAGCCTTTCTGATATCAAATGATAACTAGACAGTGATGTCTTCAATAGTTCTTAGAATGCCTGTTTTATTTCTATATCCAGACTAAAATCCGAATTGTAAAATCTAATAAATTGTACACTAGTTTTTCCAGAATTTTAGATAGAAAGCAAAGAAAAGAAAATTATTTAGATGCTTTTGTCTTAGGTAGTGGTATAATGAATATGATTGTATGAGCAAAGCATTGAAGATTTCTATTAATTGTTTACCTACTGCAGAAATGCAACCAAAATGAAAGCTTTTGGTATTTAATCAATCGCTAGAGACATAGAGGGTGAGAAAGAAAGAGTACATATTTATTACCGATAATGATGTTTTCTTTCACTTCAAATGCAACAGTATTATAAAAATAGAAGTAAGAAAATTTAATAGAATGATTTCATTGTGTATAATTTAGAGTTTCAAGTAAAAATTGATTTTCGATTAGCCATCCACCATAATTATTAACTACAGAATATTTTTCATCTTGAATATAATGTAAATATTAAAAATAAATATTACAGATGTAGTTATTAATACTCACATTCTGGTCCAGTGCTTTCTTCTGATCTTTCATCCTTATTTTTCATAAATGGAAATTTTCGACTGAAGGAATAATTTTTTTTCCGTCTATCTAAACTGGATTGCTAAAACAGTGAATGTCGAATGAAAAAATGTAGAATATATCATACTATTCTATAAAAATTTATAGTAGACCATCTTTTTGTTATTAAAAATTTATTAGACCAATTGTTTTAAATTTTTGGTTAGATTCTTTATCATACTTTAAGTGATACAGAGTGTATGTTTATAATAGAATATCATTTTCAGAAAAAATATATATTTTTTTCTTCCAATTTAAATTCTAAATTTGAATTCCAATGAATTATTTAACAATAGTAATGTAAAACATTGACAGATATTAACCCAATTGTCGAGATTTACTTTATAAGATATATGCAAGAAGACTGTTTTAATGAAGATTAAGTTAAAATTTTAAATAAATTGATAAAATAGCTGTTTGTACATTTCAACCTCTATTACAATGCTTGGCCAAGAAATCAAGAAGTTGTAATATAAAGACACCAACTATAGTATATATAAAGACATACCAGTTTATTCCAATAATATAGAAGAAATGATTAAATATTGTCTAAAAATGAATGACTAGCGCAATAAATTTAACATATATATTATTTATTTAAAGCATCTGTATAAGCTAGTATTTGTAGTATCTGTACAATCTAGGTTATTTTCTAAGATGTATACAATTAAGAACATGTAATCATTCATTTTAACGCAATATCCTAAATACAATCTTAATAAAAAATACCAGATAAATTGTTAATACGAATTGGAATATGTGATTGTTTTCCAAAGTATGAGGACTATTGAAATATAACAACGCTCGCGATTCAGGTAAATATAATAAGTCATTTAACTATTCTAACATTTTCCTTTTTCTGCTCAGGATAACGTTTAGTTATGTATTTATTTCAGACAATATTTATTATTTAAATAAAACAGGACCGCAAAAATGAAACAACTAGCGCCTTTAGTTCATTTCGAATTTCTGGGTGTGGAGCGCGCAGGACAATTTCTTCACGGTCGCTGCTGCGTGATCATAGCTCCTATACTCCGCTTTCCATTCGCCATAATTTCCAAGTCAAGCAGATCAAACTTTTTAGGTCACACTATTGTTAATTTTACATGTCGCGCGTTCGACCGCTAATACGAATCCCAATTATTATAATTTCTAGCGTTATTCGAAATTGTGAATAACAAATATAGCACAACGATTAATAATCTTTAAATATACTTTGTTGTGTTCTTTGCAACTAATATCGATATTATCTATCATCTACCGTTAATAAATTTATCATTTTGTAATACTGTATGGTAAGTAAATTAATGCAAAATAATAGGTAACTTATTAGTTAGCTTATGAAATATTCAAACGCGTCATCGTAGCATTTGAACGATCTTTCTGCTGCAAAACAAAATTATACAACTCTAGACATAAATAAATGCACTATAACTATATTTTATATTGGGTGTACATAAATTAGAAAAATGTAAATGTAATTTATCAAATTATAAAACCAGTATACGCGAAAGTGAGGAAAACGTTAAGTATAAGATAAATAAATTTTTCAAGGAGGATATGCATTATCAGAAAAGCATTTATTATCCATTAATTATAAGTCATTAACTTGTTATAATTTTTAGTTTATATTTGCAGTTAAGTCGTATTATCTTATAAAGAATATGTAATTACTAATAAAATAATAGTGTGAAGTTTCTAGTATTAGTTTAGTGTTGGTTTATAGTTTAGTATTAGTTTCTAATATTAGTTTAGTATCTAAACTTTTAAATTAATAAATATTTTTATTGGTGTTATACTCTTTATACGAGTACAATAATGTATTATACTAACATAATTACAGTCAGATTGTCAATGTATATACTTTCCCTCGAAGAATCTGGAATAAAAAATTACTACTAAAAATCGAATTAAATTAGATTACAAAGTAAAAATAATAAAAATAAACTGTATTCTATGTTAGCAAGTCCTTATTGTATAAAATTATCTTATAATCTTTATACAATAAAGACTGTAAGATCGATAAAAATATATCTCAACTTAATTCAGAACAAATTAACAAATATTTTCTTATTGGTCTTACAGTCCAATCAATTCAATCTAAAAATAAAATAAAATAAAAATAAAAAATAAAAATAAAAATAAATAAAAAAATGAAATAAAAATTAAAAATAAAAATAAAAATAAATAAAAAAATAAAATAAAAATAAAAATTAAAAATAAAAATAAATAAAAAAATAAAATAAAAATTAAAAATAAAAATTAAATTAAAAATTACATTAAAATTATAATAACAGTCGGACTGTCCTTGTTTACATAAAAAATATTTATTAATTGGTATATGGGCAGTCAACAAAAGTACAATTCAATTTTTTAATTCAGAACATTCAACATAAGCACAATTTATAATTTCTATCTAAGCTTTTAGATAATAATAATCTTTCTATGTATTCATTAGGTCCGTACCTATCGATTATACATACCTTTATTTTTGTAGTTTTAAATGCTTGTTTTATAACAAGTATTTTTGTTAATTAATTATACTTATGAATAGTTGTAAATTGGATAAATGTATATAATTCTACATACTCATCGAAATATGGTTTCCATTTAAATGGAATTTCATGACCTCGGATCAGAAGCTACTTCTTGTTAAATATATAAATTAATATGATTTACACTTAATGAGAAAAGGGCTAGATATTTAAAGAAATTTTTAAAGAGGTAATAAATATTTAAAGAGGTAAAATTTCGTTTTTCTTTTCTGCGATCTATTTTTTGCATCATAGTTGACGTAAATTTTGAAATTTTATTGGGTATTTGAATAATTATTAAATTTTACTTGAAATATTAATGTTTCGTAATAGTTAGCTGCATGTTTTGGGTGTATAATTAAGTTTCCAGTATTGGTCAAAAGATAGTGTCACCAGTGGATCCTGGGCAGAAACATTAGACATCATGCGTTGTATTTGTAGGCTGTGTATCTGTCAACAATTTTTCAGCATTATATATGAGCATTTCTTTAGTTGTCGTTTATTTTATTTTATCCATCAAAATGATGGCAAGTTTCTAGGCAAATAAACGTAATTTATTAGAAATGCTGCTTTATTTTTGTAATATGAGTAAGAGTGGGGGAAAAACTTATCGTTCACTTTCGGAAACTTATGAGGCGAAACTTACAAGCGGTTCAAAAGTGGTGATTTGAACCGCTTGAGTGGTGATTTGAACCGCACATCTTGAAGTCATGGATGGCTTCGGGAAGCCAAAAAGTTTTGAAGATGAGGAATTAAATGCTTTGCTAGACCTGGATTCGTATGAGATAAAAAAGAACTTGGTGCAACATTGGAATTCATATAAAAGGTTTAAACAGGGTGCTGCACGAATTGAAGCCAAGAGACATCGAATGGCGATTGTGATTATCCGAAATGATGCTGCAGCGGTATAAAAATAAATTATTTTTGCATCGTATTATCACCGCTGATAAAATATAGAAATGAATTTCTTATGATAAGCCTAAACTTATAAAATAATATACAAAGCCAGGCGAACTTGCACAATCGATGACGGTACCAAATTGTCACGTAAATAAGATAATGCTCTGCGTATGGTGAGATCAGAAGGGTGTTGTATACTACGGACTACTTCCTAGCGATTAAACGATCAAAGGACGATTGTATCGAACTCAAGTTATTTGTTTGAAGCGAGCATTACAGGAAAAACGGCCAAAATATTAGACCAGACATAAGTACATCAGTTTTCACCATGAGAACATTCGAGCATGTTGTGCGCTGTGAATCAAAAACTATTTAGAGAATAGTGAATGATAAATTCTGCCTCCTCCGTCTTAGAGACCACACTTGGCATCATCTGATGACAAATTGTTTCGATCAATGCAGAACGCTCTTACGGGAATATTTTTCCCTTCATTAGAAGGTATGAAAAATTGGCTTGATTCTTGATAGACTCGAGAAACGAAAAATTTTTTTGGCCTGGAATTCATAAATTGCCAGAAAGCTGGGAGAAAATTCTAGGTTCCAATGGACGATACTTCAAATAAAGGATATATAACGTTTATTAAAAGAAAGCTGAAGAAGACATTTATGAAAAGAACGCTGGAAACTTTACACCCAATAGTTAGGCATAAGCTCCCTATATACGGTGTATAAAAAGTACGCGGTTATACCGTATATGATGTGATGGAAAAACCGAAGTTAATCAGCATACATACAGTTTCATAAATAGAAGCCAAATAGTTTGTATGGGAATTTTTTTGGTTGTTGAAAAAGGTAAATTGTTTATATTGTCGACACTGTTATTTATCAGGAAATTCCTAGATTTTCTCTAATAAAGCCTTTTTATATAGTGCTATCCATTGTTTACGAATTTTATTCTAGCTTGGAGAAATTTATAAAAACGTCTGTTCGCGCGAGCTTGTACGTTCGAGCCGCGAGGGCGCATGGAGCGCAACTGTAGGTATACAGCTCTATTGTCTTACTTCTCCGTTGACTGAAGACGTGAAATGGTTCGAGGTCGCCATATTATCGTCCGTCGTGTCGGTGCGTTTTCAAGGTAAGATTTGCGACGAATACATGCGCGTAAGCCGAAGGTGAAAAAAGACACGCACGACAATAGCCTTGCCGCAAAACCGACTTGTGAGTGCGAACGGCGAAGATAGAACAAATTCTGCCTTCGTGGTACAGGCCCAAGCCAGCGACGCCATCATCGGTTGCTAGCCGCGGCCGAGAGCAACCGCGCAAGCGGACCAGAAGAATCGAGAGATAACGGCGTGGCCTGCCACGTCCTTACGCATCCGCGTAAGTGAGAAAGAGAGAGAGAGAGCGCCCAGCCGCCCTGATACGAAGCGACAGCAGTGATCACCAGAGAACTTCGAGGCCAACGACATCAGCGTCGTCGGCGGCAAGTAGCCTTTTATCTCTTTCGTAGTTTTTATATGTATGAGCATCTAGGCCCCTAAAAGTATATCTCGGGTATTTAGACGAATGTTTCTTTATGTAATATCTTTATGTAATATATCGCTTATGTATATTATATAGTGTATTTATTTATTTATTTTATTTATATATTATATCATATCATCGTTCCCCCGTGTCATAGTAATACAGGGTCCCGCTCCGTGTTCCTTGTCCTCTGCATTTGATGTAATCGCGTATTCGCGTTATCTTTATCGTATCGTCGCGAAACCTGCAATTAGCGAGTAGCGTAGGAGCTACTATGTCATTGTGAGAAAGTTTTAGAGAATAAAAAGTATTATAATTGTTAATATCTCATACGTACTATCGCGTGTTTTATTCCCTTTTCCCCGTCCCTTTTCTAATTAAGCGAACGAGCAGCGGCGTGGAAGTGCCCACGCACACATCGACACACGGTAGGTAATACCCTCGACTTCTTATAATATATATAAAGTAGGTTGTCAAATATCTCCCTTCCTCTTTTTGTTCTTCATTCAGTGATTTATAAAAAGTATTACAGAAGTCGGATTTACTTCAAATATGCGCCGGTTTGTTCGATAATCTGTTTCCATCCAGAAAGCAACTTCATAATACCCTTTGCCTTATTTGCGAAGAACTCGGACAGCCACTATTCACAAGCCTCTTTTGAGTCCAGCTTTACACCACTAAGGGCGTTCGACATAGACAGACGCAGGTGATAATCACTTGGCACTATGTGTGGGCTATATAGTGGATGCGATAAAACCTCATATCCGAACTCCCGTAGCTTCTGAAGAGTCATGAACGAAGTGTGTGGTCCGGCGTTATCCTGTTGGAATACTACACCATTCTTGTTGGCCAATTGTGGACGCTACTGGTAGATACCCTGCTGCAAGCGGTCCAGTTGTTCACAATAGATGTTAGAATTAAGCGTCTGGCCATTGGGAGCAGCTCATAGTGAATGATTCCCTTCCAATCTCACCAAACACACAGCAAAATCTTCCTGGCCGTCAATCCCGACTTGGCCACTGTTTGGGATGGTCCACTGGCCTTAGACCACGATCGTTTTTGCTTTATATTGTCGCATGGATCCATTTTTCGTCATCTGTCATCATCCGCTTTAAAAATAAGTCGAGTTCGTTCCGTTTCAGCAGCACCTGGCAGGCGTTGATTCGGTCCAAAAGATTTTTTGCGTCAAATAATGCGGCACCTAAACATTTTTTTTATCAGCAGATGGTTTAATATGTTCTGGTGACTAACTCTCATCTCCTGCGAGATGTCACGAGATGCCGCATGCCAGTCTAACTGGATAAATCCCATCATTTGATCGGTATTCGTCGTCACAGGTTTTCCGCCGGCTGATTTATCTATGGTGTCGTTTTCCCCGGCTCTGAATCATCGAAACCATTCCTCTGCGATTCAAAGTGATAGCATGTCATCCCTCGAAACACCAGTAATCTCACGGAACCTTTTCTTTAGCGGATTTGCCTTTGACGAAGGAAAACTTTAAAATTGCGCGAATTTCGGCGTGGGTGAACTCCATGTTAAACACGTCTATAACTTCTGAACGCAATATCCAAACTAATCATGCATAGCGTAGTTTTGTACGTTATTTCATTATTTCAGACCTTTCAAATAATGTATAGTTTTGCCAGATACGAGCTCTGTAGCGCTTTGTACATAGCGGCGAAATTCGTAAGACAAAAAGGCGGAAGGGAGATATTTGATAACCTAATATATATATATATATATATATATAATCATAAGAATTTATAGTTAAATATAAAAACAATCGAAATAAATTTCTATATAATAATAATAATAATAATAATTTATTTTTATAGTTATTTATATTTGTTTTTAATTTAATCAATAGAATTATAATATTATGCCAAAAAAATGATACTAAGAAGGGCAGCAAAAAGGCATTATCGTACTTTTTATTAATCCAAAATTATCAGCTCTATATACAATAGGTGCTCATATGGGCTGAAAGTAATCATTATTCGATAGTCAGATCACTTTCTAAATCAGCAATATCGTATCTTAAAACTGAAAAAGGTAACCATTTATATGTATCTATTTAAATATCTATAAAAATTATTAGTAGTTTAATTTTTCAGGAATAATGAAAAATGAATTGCTCCTTTCGCGGCAAAAATTATACTAAAGGAAAAAGCGTAGAAAAAAGCATTCAATTTATAACAAAATATCAACACTATCTTATTATCGGGTTCTCAGTTCTGAAAAAAACTACTTATTGAAGAGCTTTATCCTAAGAAATATCATAAAATAATATATATTTATTTTCTATTTACTTCTGATATACGTAGAAATAATTTTCTTAAAATTAATAAATATATATATCTAACATGAATATATATATATATATATATATATATATATATATATTAACCTTGTCAAGAAGCATATGCCCTTCAAATTTTACTGATCGGTCTCTTGACCGTTGTTTTCGTTCCCAACGTTTACTACCAGGAATAACGCCGAATGTTTCATTACTGTCAGGGAGAATTTTCGTTGCTAACCACCATTCATCGTCACTTGCATTTGTGACATGTAAAATTTCTCCAAAATGAAAATGAAGTCCAAGTCTTGGTAAATCCTCATCTTTATTTGGGTCATAATCAAAAAGAGCTCTGAAAAGTAATGAAAAATAAATGTTAAAAGCAGATATTACGGCTGCAAAAATAAGTTATCATAATATACTTGAAAATCAAAACAGATGTACATTTTTATCGGCAAAATAGATTTTCTTACTGTAAACGCGATGAATGCGCGAAAAATTCTTAATGTACTGTTCACTGCTTCAATTAGAATAAACACAAAAAAATGTTTCAGCTATATAATGAATATATTTAAATAATCTTTTTCATAAAAAGTTTCGAGTGAATTTTACAGAATGATTACAATATTGTGAACGTAACACAGCTACTGAAATATAAAGCAGCTCCAGAAGTACACATAGATATATAGATACTCCATAAGCAAAAGATAGGCCAAGATTTTTTTGAAACTGAAAGTTTGCAACAAGCGATTTCTGGCTCAGATGGCCATAAATAACAAGAGTCTTTCTTTCAAGATGACTAGTCTATTTAGATCTTTTGTAGAAATAGTTAAGAGTAATTTATGGGACATGTAAGGGCTACTTTCCAAAGGAACGGGGTATGGAAGGGCTAGAACGTGATATTAGCCGAAACCGAAGTGCTTTCCATGAAAGATAGGTTTATATATATATATATATATATATATATATATATATATATATATATACTAGCATCCCCCGTCTCGGCTTCGCCCGAGATAATAATTTAACCGATTTCATAAACAATTCAATAATATCTAAGTACTCTATATGTAAAAATTTATATTGCTGACCATTTCACACTATAGGAAATGTCTCGAGACAACTCTTACTGGGAGTGTGCGTGTTCGAATGAAGAAGTCGTACTGACATACCTGGACATTGTTTTCCACCAATTATACAAGACACTTCTCGTAGATATCGTTCCAAATTATCTGGAAATCGCATTCTATCATCCAAACTCGAAACTCTCCGTAGAAGTTGACCTGTTATACCTGAAGATCGTTTCCTACCAATTAAACGCGATACTACCCGTAGAAGTCGTCCCGTCATACCTGGACATCGTCTTTTACCGTCCGAGCACGAAATTCCCCGTAGAAGTCGTTCCAAAACACCTGGATATCACATTCTATCATTCGAAAACGAAATTCTCTGTAGAAGTTGTCCCAACATACCTGAACATCGTTTCTTACCAACTCAACACGATAGTTCCAGTAGACGTCGCCCCAAGAAAACTAGCATTGTTTCCTAACAACTAAACACAATACTCCCCGTACACGTCGTTCAGGAAGACCAAGATATCGTATTTTACTGTTCCAACACGAAGCTTCCCATAGAAATTGATTTTCTCACACCTCGACGTCGTTTTCTATCAACTAAATACAATACTCCTCACAGAAATCGCCCAGAGACACCTGGACATTGCTTTCTATCATCCGAACACACAACTGCCTATAGAAATCGTCTTGAGGCAATGTGGTATCGTAATCAACCGCCCGTACACGCCAATACAATATTTCTCAGTAAAAACTGTATTTAAAATGTATATATATAACATGTATAATGTAATATACATACAATATATATATATATATATATATATATATTGTGACGAGCGTCACAAGGCACCGCGCCGACTTGTCCGGAAAACGACGACGCGCGCGCCATTCCGCAGACAAGAAAACCTTAAGGCGCTCGCGCGCGCCGTCGCGCCTTGTGCTCGGCACGGTCCCTCTCCCCCCCTTTTTTTTCGTCTCCACACCCGAGCCAAGAAAAAAAAATTTTTTTTCGAAAAACTTCAATGGACTCAAGATCAAAAACAAAGGAACAAAGAAAAAAGCTTTCCAGCTATGAATAATATTTTTTTTTTATTACCAAACTTGTCGGTCCCTGTATCTCTGTCTTTTCCATATACTCCAAAACTTTGGAGCACTTTACGTTTGATAATAAATTTAAGAATTCTTTTTTTATTATTATTGTGCATATGAACTTATTATTATTGTGCATATGATAACTTATTATTGTGCATATGAAAAATTGTATTACTATTATTATTATTATTATTAGTTATGTTATTATTTTTATTATTATTTTCCTGCTTCATTCATAGAATCAAAAAAAAAAAAAAAAAAACATTGTTATAAAGGAAAGGAAGGAAATATGTTAGATGATAAGAGATAATAGAATATAAGATAAGATAATAGTATATATGGATATAATAATCATAGAAGATAATTAGAGATAATAGAATAAGATAGATGATAAGAGATAATGATAAATAATAGAAGATAATTAAAGATATTAGAATATAAGATAGATATTACGGACTCACAAGAGCTTTTATTTTTAAAAGTAAAATTTTTAGTGTGTAATGTAATATTTACTTAAATATTTAATTTGTAACTGTAGAAATATTTTAAATATATTATTTGATAATTTTATATCTATTTTTTAAATGGTTTAGTCGTAAGTTTATATTCGTTAATGTTTTAGTTTATAATTATATATATATATATATATATATATATATATATATATATATATATATATATATATATTAAGAAACGTTTATAGTATTTAATTTAAAATTATCATGAATTCAATATATGTATTTATACCTTCTAGTTGTAAGATTTATCGTAATTCTGTTAAGTATTTATGTAGAGTTAAATTTAATAGTTTAAAGTATAATTGTAATCGGAAACTAATGCGATAAAAATAAAATCTTTAGATAAGGTTTCTCGCATAATAATATATAGACTCGATATAGTATATATTTTAAATAAACAAAATACGTTCTCTGTATTGTCATAACGAGTCCCATATAGAAAAGGGAAATGTAACGTGATCTCTCGGACTCTTAAACTTCGGACAAAGCGGCTTCGCGTGCGTCAGTAATTCAGCGAATTATAATAATAAACTATTGTACAGCAGACATACGAAATTTACAGATATTCGTGTTAAGATAGTAAGTTCACGAACAATTACTTCGTAATTTTTTATTATGTAAAAAATAAGAATCATAGTTACTAATATTATAGTTTATAGAAACGATCGCGAGCGAACTCTCGCTATAAGCCCAACTATATGTACACATAAGGTACATGTTTGATCCGTGCCGTGACGGGAAAACCGAAGATTTTGCCTTAAAAAATAGCTTGTATACGGAATCACACATAAGCTGAGTGAATACTTGCTATGGGAAAATGTTGAGGTTTTCAAAAGAGGTAAACAGGTTATGCTTCCTAAAAGCAATAATCTGTGCTGTGAAGAGAGCTTCCCAATATTTTCGTTAACAAAGCTATTCTACGGACTTATATGGAGATAGGTCGTATTCTAGCTTTGAGAAAATATTGGGAAGTTCGAAATCAGGTGACGTGTTCGGATTGCCACCTCAGGCTCTCCGACCGTCAGGCTGCGCGAGAGTTTGGGCTGCGTTTGGCGAGTGAAGCTTATCGCTCGAAATTTAACCCCATTGAGAGGGGAGTAGAGTTTATAAAAGTGCGGTATGAGCGCTCGGACATACATTCTTTTTCTGATCTGTGCTTAGTAAGGTTGTTGTATTAATCATATTTTGTTTTATTAAATTCAATTTTTAATTTAAATATACTTTGCATTGTTATTTTCTTATTCTAATAATCAAACCTCCCAGCGTATTGTTCAATTACAAAAGATGATAAGCGATAATGATAAACAATAGAAGATAATTAAAGATAATAGAATAAGATAGATAATAAGAAATAATAGAAGGTATAGAGATAATAGAAGTAAAATAAGATAATAGTATATATAAGTATGAAATCTAGATTTGATAGTATTTTCTTACCTAATGCCAGGCAATTTCAAACATTAGAAGAAAAAAAAAACTTAGTATTTAGAAACGCCCGTAAATAGTTTCCTATACAAGCGAGAGCAAATTAATCTTGTTTTTTTGTTATTGTTATAAAGGGCACGAACTATATAATTTTTTTGACTTGTAATCTAAAAAGAAAAATATTGTGTTAGACATATAAATTACTAGAAAAAATATAAGATTGTGATTTAAATTTAATATCTGTAAATTCATCAAAACCGATTCTTTTTTGTAAGCCCGTATTCGGCACGTCACGACTGCGGTCGGCCGTCGCCGGCCGCCGCCGAACTTTCCTCCCGCCCCCGTATCCCATCCTTCTTCCCCGGTGAACGGCAGATGCGCGGGACTTCGCGCTCAACCACCGATCACGCAAGTCGTGAAAAAAAGAGAAGAGTAAGAGAACGAGAGATAGCGGAGGGCCTAGAGTTGGCCGTACAGAAAGATGCGAGGTAAAGTCGGAGAGAGAGAGCAGTGTGAAGTTCAAACAACAGATAGGAAAAAGGAGGAGAAGGGAGTTAATAGGAGATATCGTGAATTGGGCCAGAAGAGGAGACAGCGGGACGAGCTAACGGGGAGAAAGCCATCGGAGGCAGCAGTGGAGAGAAGAATTCGAGCGGACCCAGCAGCACCTCCATCCTCGACGACGCGTAACACCGGCAACGACGGCGAGCCAGTGGACTCTAGGACCGGAGGACCGCGCGCACCCGGTGAACGCCATCGTGGTTTGTTTTTTTTATCGTTGTTCTTTCCTTTCTTTTTTTCTTTTGTGTTCCCCTGTCCTCTCCCCCTTTCCCCTCTCCCCTGTAATAGCCCAGGTTCGGCGGGCGCGTCGGGGCGCAGGTCGCGGTCGGGGGGTGTCGGAGCACGTGGTCCGGGTACGTCAATAAGTGCGTTATCGGGACTGTTCTATGTATCTTCGGAGACGACAGAACTGAATAAACGCTGTTGAGAAAATTGTGTGGTCGTACGAAACCTTTTCTTTCCTCAATACATGTCTTTCCACGTTTCAGGCTGGCGGCACCTCCTCTGAGGAAAATGAAGTGAGTAAGGGAAGATTTAGTTTTCTTTGTGTGTGCGCGAACGAACTTAATCCTATAAAAATTTAAAAATTTTGTTTTCTGGGTGGTCGGAATACGCCGCATCACAAGATATACATATTTCATATATTTCCGTTTTTCAATTAAATACCGTGAATATTTTAGTATTGACGCCAACTGAAATTCAAGCAAAAAGGTATGGGAATAGTATAATTTTTAATCAGACGATCGATATTGCCTTTTAATACAGAAGTGACTATATTGATATTATATATATAAACAGAACCATTTTCAGGAGAAAGAAAGACAGACAGACAGACAGACAGACAGACAGACAGAGACAGAGAGAGAGAGAGAGAGAGAGAGAGAGAGAGAGAGAGAGAGAGAGAGAGAGAGAGAGAGAGAGAGAGAGAGAATAAAATTTACAAAAATCAAAAGATGTTCATAAGGTGTGAGAGTAGTGTCAGATTAACCTGAAGAACAAAAAAGGTAATATTGACTAACGTGACACCTTCATTGGGATATGAATCCCAAAGTTGGATATGAACATTCGTTTGAGCTGGCCTGGTTTTGGCTGACATTTTTAATCTACTTACTTTCGCTACACCTTTTCGTATTTACCATTTCTATGTGTCTTGGTTTAATAAAATGCTATTCCAAATTAATGCAGTGTGTGTGTGTGTGTGTGTGTGTGTGTGTGTTTGATACACATATTCCTGCGCTTCTCGAAATATAAAGAATGATGCTGAGTGCTGCTTGATGCAATTTTCTGATAAAAGTGTATTAAACGGTTGTCGATATGTAAAAAAGAATACCAAATGTTCGTCGAGTGCGGTAATGAAAATTATTATTCAAAAATCAAAATCCGCAATTGTAGCAACTAGAATCGTGGCTAGAGAAAGCGGACACTTAAATCTCTAAGTGTCGCAAAATTTATTTAGGGACAGCAGGGTCATGTGGTTAGTCCGGCACTGGAAAACGTAAGTACTTACTAATGGCCGCGTGACCTTCCCGTTCTTGTTTTGATCTTGACATGGTAGTTCAATCTAGGCTATACTTCCAGTACGCAATCAAGGGACCATCGTTCGTGATTTATAAGGAGAAAAGCATCGGCGAATATAATGACATCGTCGATAGCGGTCTCAGTAAAGGATCACTGTTCCTTCTAGCGTTGTTGAAGAGTTGAAGAGTCGCCATACTGGCGCGCTCAAAAGTGATCATGGGAGTCCAATGAGTAGTCACCAAGGTGTAGTATGGTAGAGATAGACTCCGCCATTATCGAGAAGAGAACGTGATTCTGGAGAATTTCCAACAGACAGGCGTTCTGACGTTAGGATGTACAGATCCATTGAGTGTGTGCGAGATGTGTCGCAAATTCCTTATACGTTAATTTACATGATCCACCTATTTCGCAGAGAAGAATATTCATAGAATTTACTCTCAGAAACCAGAAATTAATGAAAATTGGGATGAAAGAATGTATGGATCGCTACTTAATACCTTTCGACGAGAGGGACCTGGCAACTTCCGCCAAGCAAACTTAGTGAGCATTCATTGCAATTCTACATCACCTCTTCGAAGATCGATCGAGTCCATTGAGGGGTCGGGTTTACTCTGCATCACTTAAATGGTCTTGATGGTGGAACCCTTTGTGCGACTCAATCGACCATCAGTTGATTGGAAATAAGAGTCCGTCCTTCAATGATCTAAACATGCTGGATGACCTAGGCGTAAGTTCCATGAAGCCCTCTATGAAATACCCGAGTATGAGTACAACTCATTATGAGATCGCCTAGATGGCATTTTTGATGAATGATAATAGGATGCAGCTTGACAATATATAGGGCTAAGTTGGCGAGCCACCCGCCTACTATAAGTGTTTTACATCAATCAACATGGAATTAGGCGTACAGAGACGATACATTTTGGGGATCATTCGGCCTTCCTTCCTCAATGGTGGCACCCTTGTGGCAATATCTTCTGTATTTCCGGTGTAGGAATAGTGGACCGACGTGCAGTCCCTGATCGTCTCACAGATTCAGCACACGTAGTAATTTTGTCGATAAAATTATCACTCACACAAAAACCAATGAAAGATAATTTTGGCATTACTCAAAGTGCGACCACTTATAAAGTTTATAATCACAGTGGCTAAAAAAAATGGAAAATCTTTGACAACCGACTATGATGCTTGTGCCTGGTCTGTATTATGATCAAACTCTTCCATGCAACTTGCGCGTCCCCTTGGACGTGAGTCTTTAGATGATATAGCTTGTCCACATCATTGAGGTGATGATCTTTGCCAATGAGGTGAAGAAGCGGGGAAAGAATTTTCAATGTTCACGTTAAGCTCTGAAACTGGGAATGATAATCCGTGGCCAATAAGTCACGCCTCGAGGTTTACAGATGGGCATGTTAGTCATCAATGGGTCCTGATGCAGATGCGAACATCGTAGTTCTGTTGTCGGGGCATGCTCTTTTTCGTCTGACCGCTTTCCGCTGCATTAAATTTTTCATGGCTGCTTCAATTTTTTGTCTTTCAAAAGGTAAACAAATTTTATTTGATGCGACATTTTAAATTTGAAAAATTATCTTAATTTTGACAAAACAGATATACGTAACAATTATGGAAATTATTTTTTTGCGATATCAATCGTAATTTTGCATGTCTTCCCTCTGTTAACATAGAAAAAAATTTGAAAGAAACTTTGATACCGTCATACGAACCATAATGCGAAGATACTTTATACACACACTCTCTCTCTCTCTCTCTCTCTCGATTAGCGCTAAAACCACGAAACAAGAAAGGAATCTAAATCACGCATATAAATTGGAATTGAAGAGCAATCGAGAATCCTACATTTATTTGAAACTATTTTCCAACAATAAAATACACAATGCCCCAAAATTCACAATAATTACATCTGCAAATTGATACACACGCGGTCCGCGAGATGTACTCCTTAAATCTCGAAATTTGCGACTGTTATACGCCGGAAATGCGAACGATGCTTAGTTACAATACTTTTTGATGTCTGTGAAGTTCTTTGCACAAACACATACGTTTAATATCGATGCATACTTCGTCACACAATGCTTTTTTCCTCTTGAGACAGAAGAAAGATCTTTTTCTTCGTAGGGCGCTAAATGATATTGGATGTTAAAGATGGTTTTTGTAAAATAACAACAATGACTTTCATGAAAGTTTATAAAATATCTTTTGCCTATCCACTAAAGTGGTTACTGAACTATCGAATTGTTAGTGATGAAGCCAATGACATACGCCTTATGTTTATAAGTTTGAAAGTTGATCTTATCGATTCTGAAATATCTATGATAGAATTACTAATTTTGATTGTTATAAAAAGAAATTATATATTTTTTAGACAAGTAAACTGGGTATATGTAGGTATTGAGTGTTTTGTATTTTCGATTTTGGATTTGCTAGAGAGAATCGAAAATCTTGTTATGTATTTGATAATGAATGCTGGAAGCGTACTTTTTAATATTCTCAGAATATAATGAAAAAGAAAATCATGGAATCTATTATTTCTATACATGGTGCCCCATTTTAATATATTAATCCTATATTAAGGGTTTTTAAGGATCATAAGCATAATACAAGAAATGTTAATACAAAAGATATTCGAACAAACGGACACATCTTTTGGTTCAACTAGTTTTGATCTTGAACTCCATTTTCAAGATTATTTGAAGGTCAAAGTATTATTTTTTTAATTGGAAATCCTATTTTTGACAGAGGGTTCGAAAGCGAATTAATTCATAATTTTTTAAATGAGGTCATAATTTTTAGGAGCCTTGAAGGTTGTGTGGAGATCAAATACTAAGAAATTCTGTGGTTTCAGTTTTATAGCGTTTTCTGATAAAATAATTGTATTATGTTTATTTGATAAGCAATTTACCCAACTAAAAAGATTTATTAAATAGTAGCAAAAAGCAAATAAGTGGAACATTATATATTTCGCACAAAAATGAATTACTTTATTTCATATATAACCGCAGAAAGTTTTTACATTAAACAAAAATTAATTGCACAACGTGTACCATTATGAGCAACAGTAAACCGTTACCTTGCTCTTTAAATATACAGCTGCAAGTGAATGTCGTTACCGTTGGATCCATGTAGACGATATCATGACAGTTGAATTTACCAGTAAATATCTGGACAAAAGTCACGTCTATACACTTATCTTCAGCAGTGAGCTTCATCGGCGTTTACTTGTTCTCGCACGAACTGAATTCTCTACCCGTGCTGTTGCATGTCGTGGAGGTGAAGACATCGCTGAAGAGATAGCGGAGCATTCTTTTCATTTTCTCAGTTGGTGTACATAAGCAATGATATAATAACGCGATTCAATTTGAATGGCGGATACTCTATACCAGCATTATATTCCAATTTTCCCACATCCTTAAATTCATTATTATGAAAATCGAAATTTGAAATGTATTATCATAACTATTATTATAGTACACACGTTCTTTCTTAGTACGAGACTGACGAAAACTGCCGTTGCAGTTGTGTACGAAAGTGGTCCCAGAAGTACCTAGCCTGACCTAGAGGTTGCAGTAGTTACTCAAAAAATACCACTGTATTAGAAAGTACACAATCTATAAAGCATATGTCTCAAGTGTGAAAACAACATGATGTTTAATATTGTTTAACAGGCATCAATAGTGAACGTTTTCAGTGAATTTGTAAACATGGAAAAAATTGGTCATCGTTATGTTATACAATATTTTTATTTGATAGGCCTTGGCTCAACCAATATAAAAGCTGAACTAGACTGCTCCTTCGTTTGCAAAAGTAAAATATTGGATAGTAGGGTTTAAATGAGGTCGTACAAGCTGCCAAGACGAACATCGTAGTGGTCGACAAAACGAGGTGACGACTCCAGAAATGTTGAAAAAACAACACAAAGCGCTAATGGATGATCGTTGATTGAAAATACACGAGGTACCTGACATGTTAGGTATTTAAAAAAGTGCAGTACATCGTATATTAAGTGAAAATTGGGAGATGATAAACCTGTGCGAATGATAGGTGCCGCGTTTGCTCTCAATCGAACAAAAACAGCGTCGTGAAGAAGTTTCAGTTGAGTGTTTGCTAATGTTTAGATAAAAAAGCCAAATTTTTGCGCCGTTTCATAACCATGTATGAAATATGGGTCCACCACTTTACACCCGAAACAAAAGAACAATCAAAACAATTGACTCGAAAAGGAGATCCGGCTCCAAAGAAGACAACGACCGTTCTATCTGCAGGCAAGGTTATGACTTCGGTGTTTTGGGATGCGTGTGGAATAATTTTTACTGACGATCTTGAAAAAGGAAAAGCTATTAACGGCGAGTATTATGCGAACTTATTGCGGCGTTTAAACGAAAAAATCAAGTGGAAACGACCGCATTTGGCTAAGAAGAAAATGTTGTTCCATCAAGAAAATGCACCAGCTCACACATCCATTATTGCAATCGCCAAAATTAATGAATTAAAATTTGAAGTCCCAGCTCATGCACCATATTCACCACATTTAGCTTCCTCAGATTAGTTTCTTTTCCCAGACTTGAAAAAATGGCTCGCTGGTCAATGATTTTCCAACAATGAAGAAGTGATGTCGGCAGTTAATGGCTATTATGAGGAGCTTGACAATTCTTATTATAAAAAGGTTATCGAATTTATTGAACATCGCTGGGAAAAGTCTATAGAGCCGAAAGGAGATTTTGTTGAAATATAAATATATTTTTTTCAAAACTTTTGAGTTTGATTCGTTGGGCCAGGTACTTCTGGGATCGCCCTCGTATACTTGGCTTAGTCGAATCACGAGTAACTATCGGCGAGGCAGAAAGGCGGTTTGTGAAGAAATGAAAAACATACGTATTTGCAGTAGGTAGGGAAAAAAGTAAAAGCGATTGAGTAAAAAATAAAAGTTAAATTTATCAAAATGCGCAGAATACATAGATAAACAGCTCACACGCAATAAATCTGCTGCAGACCAGGGTTGAAGTGCTGGTGGAAGATTGAGAATTTAGTAGAGATTTTGGATTTGAGGTTGGGTTTGACTGAAGTCCGAAAACCTCTTGGCATAGGAAATTCTCAATTTTTTACAGAAGTTACTACCTTTATCAAGGTATGTACCTTGATAAAGGTAGTGAACGCCGATGGCGTTCTGTACGGTCTTGACGATGCCCTTAAAGGTCATTTTACTTCAAATTTTCTTATTTACTTTTAGCATTACCCAGGAACAATGACGTAGACGTAATAAAATCTGTTCCCTTTGGGGTGCTTGATTAGTGTGAGCCCCCTTGCCTTATAAACTAAAACTAAAAATAAACTAAAAAATAAACATAGCGCAACATGCAAATCTTGGGTTTAGAAAAAATTAATAAAAACGTAAATAATTACGGCAAAAAATTTTTAAGGAATCTCCGCTTGTTTCTACGGAAATAATCGAAACCACAGTTGATATTTTTTACCACCGGTTAGCTTACTGTGAAGAAGTAAATGGAGGTCAATTTGAGCAGTTAAAGTAAAAAATTGTAGTCCATAATGCTTATGATCAAATGTGAGAGGCAAGGGGATTCACGCTGATCAAGCACCCCAACGGGAACAGATTTTACTACGTCTACGTCGTTGTTCCTGGGTAATGCCAAAAGTAAATAAGAAAATTCAAAGTAAAATATTCTTAAAGAGCATCGTCAAGGCCGTGCAGAGCGTTACCGTTGCATGCACCTTGATAAAGGTAATAGCTTCAGTGTACAAAAATTGAGAATTTCCTATATTGAGAATTTTCTGATCTTTTGATTTTTGTTGTCAAACATAAGGGTTCCCATTTGAAAAAACAAAGTTGACCTTGAAATAACCTTGAAAGTCAAACCCAAGGTCACTATTAAATTCCTTGACAACAGTTACCTCTAGATTGACCTTGACCTTGTTCAATAGCAGTTTACCTGGGAAATTATTAAGGTGTTCCGGGACTTTTTGGACATCCTGTATATATATATATATACATACATATATATATATATATATATATATATATTGTGATACGGTAAATTAATTGATATTTCACGCACACAAAGGTATGGATTAATCACCACTCCTGTGATTCACTGGGGGGGCGGGGCTCCACCGACCTATACTAGATTTCGAAGACGCGCACACGCGCTTTATTTTGCATTAATTCTACACTCGGTACACTTGAGAGTCGCGCATCTTCCGCGAGCATCACGTCCGCTGCGACCACCAGCCTTACTGTTCGCCTGAGGGGGGGGGGGGGATCCTACAGCGCGCGACGCGCACTGACCTCTCGATATCACCCTGAGGAAACTTTTATATATGCTGAGAGGAAGGGAGAGGGGTTGTGGCTCTACCAAAGTTGTCCTTGATACCAAGGGAGGAGAGGCCACTGGTCCCCTCTGGCTTCCTTCTTCTCGATGTACGCCCTTGCTTTCTTCTCCCTCATTCTTTAGTGTCTCCCCTGTCCCTTCGAGCTCTCTCGCTTTACCTTTACCTTTTCTATTCCTTCGCTCTCTTTCTTACTCCTTCCCGCTTTTTTATCTCTCTTCTTTTCTCCATCTCTTTCTTTATCTCTTTACACCCCGCTTTATTTCCTTTACTTTCCTTGTCACCTCGACGACCCACAGCGACGTGAAGTGCGCGGCGTGTCTATGCAATTGCGGGTACGAAGAAAAAGGGGGGTTTCGTACGACGACGGACGACGGTGACTGAGTCCAGTTGGACGCGATGCTCACAATTGTCAATGCCGAAATGTCTTGAATCATTACCTACTTCTTATTCATACAGATTTTCTTTTTTTTTCTTTAATTTGTTGTATATAATTGAATCATTCACAATCATATAAGTAACAGTCCATTTTCATTCAATTATATATATATATATATATATATATATATATATATATATATATATATATAAAATAGGCTGTCAATGATTTTCTGAAAAGTAGTGCTCGGAATTTACGAGAAATAGTTCAAATGCGCATAACAAGATTTCTGGTGCTATCTAGAATGACCGAGTATTTTCTACTAAATAAACTCTATTGCCTCACATTTACTTGTTCAAGATATATATCAAAAGTTCAAAAAAAAATTAACAAATAGCACCCATGTAAACGCACATACTTTAGTTTTTACTGGTCTAACAATTATTAAAGCAATTTAAAACTCTTGTATTGACAACGTTGTTTGGGATTCGTACTTACCTCATGAACATAGATTTTTTTTTCGATGTTTTCAAGATAGTACCCCATTGAATATCTTCTCGTGATTTCTGTAACTTAAAATGTTTGAATTTGTGCTCAATTCTATGAAAATCTTCCTCATTGTATTCAACTAAAAGAGTTGCTGTTTTTTCTATGTTCTAAAAACAAAAATAAATATAATTAAAAACTTTTGACTTCACCATTATACACTCAGATAGTTAAAATATATTCATCGATCTTTTTATTACTTTTATTATCAATATAATATGTGATATGATATGATTTGATATATATGTATTCTAGTGAGAGAAAATGCTGAGAATATATTTTCACATTTGCAAATTCCATATCGAATTATGCATTAAATAATTTAGATTTTGAACCAATTACTATAAAACATGTGTTGGTGACGTTTTTATCCGGACTGGTACATTGAAACTTTCAATTAAGTACGTAAATTAATTGCGCAATACTTAGTTACGTAAATTTTTTGTTCCTATATTGGTACAACCTTTCTTGATATCCGTGTGAAATTTGAACACCAATTTGAGTTTGCTTAAAATTTTGTGTTTAAATTGGAATTACGGCTACGCAATCGTTGAAAATGTTACAGAAGTGTTTTGGGGAGTCTACTTTATCGCGAACGCAAGTGTCTGAGTGGCACAAAGCATTCAGTGTAAGTCGCCCATCCACCGAAAATCAAGATGATGCTCATCGTTTTTTTCGATTACCATGGGGTGGTTCACTGTGAATTCATTCCAGGAGATCAAATGGTCAATAAAGAGTACTACGTGTCCGTTTTCAGATATCTATGTGAAGCAATTCGTCGTAAATAACCGGACTTGTGGGCACACAATTCATGGTTTTTCACTACTATAATACGCCGATAAGTAGGTAAGCTATGAGAGTTCTAAATCACTTTCGGTGTGATCCAGAACTCTCATAGCTTACAGCGGTTACGTCACAAGCAATACACGCAGTTCCGGTATGATCCAGAACGCCCATAGCTTACAACGTCGACGTCACAGGCCCTGATGTCAGCGATCTTTAGCACCATATACTTTTCTCTCTCTCTCTCTCTCGTAGAGGGAGAGAAAAATATGTAGTTTTCTCTCTCTCATAACGCGCTGTTTTTTAAATACTACGCTGCACGGCGATAGCGGCATGTGTAAGAGTGAGTGCGCTATATACTTTTCTTGCTGACAATACTAGTTGCGTGTTAGAGAGAGAGAAAAATATATAGCTTTGTCTTTTCCAATACCGCCCGCTATATTACAGAGGAGGGTCTATGATGTCCATGGTAGCTAGACGGAGAGAGAAGAATATACTTTTGGCCCCCTATCTGCCAGAGCTCTTATATTATACAAATAAGTTTATACTTACCGATAAAAACTTTTATGCTGCTCTCGTACACCCTCTTTGCACCAGTATATATATATATATATATATATATATATATATATATATACTGGTATAATATATATATATATATATTATAACCCCGAAATCGGGTTACTACTTACTGTTCACTTGCGTGTGTTTGTGTGAACTCTTCCACGCTGCTGGCCGTGCACTCCGCTGAAAGGAGACGGGGAACGAAGAATGAACCACGCGGGTGATTTTAGCGGATTATTATTATGTTAACGTTTATTTGTACAAACAGACTATTTACAATAAAGAAGTGATACATACACTTTGTACTGATTGCGGGTTCCGTGACGCTACATCAATTATTTATATGATTATGCACTCATTTAACATACACGGGGACGGGGGAAACGGAACGGGACGCTCTCGATACGAAACACGTGGGAACAACGGTACTACATTACACATTATATACTAACGAACTACTCAGACGCGAACGCATTTACGGCAGTACAATATTATAAAAGCAATTACAAAACTAATCACTATGCTACGCGCGATAGATACATATTATTACGGCTGAACCACGAAGCTATGCATTCGGCAGATCGCGGCGCGCGGGTGCGGCGGCGGGTCAGGACCTAGCTATACGCACACATGAACGAGATAATAAAAGCAAAAAGCTACTTGCCGCCGACGACGATGATGCTGTCGCTGGCGCTCGCCGGTGCTGTCGCTGGCGCTCACTGGTGCGGTCGCTGACGCTCGCTGATGCTGTCGCTGATGTAAGGGCGACCGGGCGCGCGTTCTCTCTCTCGCTCCTGGCTGCTGACTTGCGCGGTTGCGCGTGGCTGCGGCTCGTAGCCGCTGATGGCAACGCTGGCTCACGACGGCACGCGTATGGTAACGCGTACACGCTTCCTCGAAGCTTACACTCACGGTCCGGGGCTGATGCGAGGATGTCGCCGCGTGTCCTCTCCTCGCCGACACCGATGCGCTCGCACGGAGTTTGCACGAGGGCAAACTTGCAACACGTTCCCGCGAAAGGCGCAAAAACTGCGACCTTACTCTACGCTTTCCAATACAATCGCGAACGGGCAAAAACCACGGTATTCTACAGCGGGACGGAATAAAGGTGCGTCGGGGACGAAAAGGAAAAAGGTGTACGAGTAGAACTGCGAACGACGAAAGCCAACTCAAGAACGCGAATTGACGAAGGTCAAGACGAGAATGCGAAGTTCGTTCCGAACTTCTTACTTCCTACAGTGCTTCCAGCGCCCTCGCGGCTCGCGCGTATCGTTTCGCGGACACGCCCGAACACTCGCGGTTTCACACGAGCGCTCTCACCTACAGTCGCCGTTCGGGCGGTTACAATATATATATATATATATATATATATATATATATATATATATAATATTACTAAATAATTACAATAAAAACACTGTTTTTTAAGCAAATACAATAGATTTATTCAATTTGATAAGAATAGTAATTTGTGTTAAATTTCATTAATATTAAAATATATAACTACATTATACACTTTTTTTTAAACTTTTCGAATTCTCGTTCGAACTTCGTCATTCAATTTTTTTACGTAACAATCACAATTGTAGAATTCCTGTGTTTTAATGTGAAAATTAAAACACTTGAGGTTCTCCAAAAGTTCCACGATTTCAACATTACTTAACTTCGCACTAATGCAATCTTCAAACCGTCAAGGTTCGTTGAAATCATTAATCTTATTTAACAAATATTTAGAGAATCGACTAAATTTAACTGCCGTAATGCATCAGGAATTACATTTTTAATATCGATGACGTATTGCTTTTCTACTATATCTAATAAAATAGAAAAGACATCAGCCACACTTCCTTCCTGTTTTTTCATATATATTTTGCACTTCACTCTACATCGCTGCATTTATATTGAAATTGTAAATTCCCAAATCCTTCAAATAGATATTTCCCTGGATGCTCCGTACAAAATTTTTGCTAATATTCTTCTTTTTCGAGTTTACTTTTGAAAGTTTTGTAAATTTCTTCAGCGGTGTCCCGCGCTTCCAAACGTATTAAATTAACACAATTAAAAATTGAAATCCAAGCTCACGTTGTGAACCGCACTGGCGTATTGTCGACAAAATTAACGCACGTTTTCTTATTACAACGCGGTGCCATTGTAAATTTAATATATAAAATGCTGACGATATAGCTAATTAACGTACAGGATTAAAATTGATGTGGATGCTGCAGTCAAATTATCTCATGGTGTTAGACCTACATTTACAGTTAGAAAATTTTTTCACCGTTTTCTCTTTTTTCCCAATTCATTGCCCTTCTCCATTCCCTACGCACTTGCCTAAGTCGCATAGCTATCCGTATGTAAAGCCCCCTGCTGCTTACACCAGAGTCTGCTGTTTACATTAGAGACAGTTCGAGCAGTAGAGGAGATCATAGACAGGTAAAGAAAAAGAAGATTTTTCTACACCAGGCAGGCAGCTCAGTCGAAAACATTACAACATCAATGAAAAGTTTTTTCTCTATAGATGAATTTTACTTTTATTAAGTATACATTAAAAATAAACCTGTTTCATCAAATTCTTGCAGCCTTCGATGAGGATTTTCGAGTATCCAAGATTTTACTAAATATGCTTTTTGTACTGCGCATACAGGCCTAAAACATAATGTATGATAACTGCAGTATGTTATTGCCTGAACCTTGTAATTTCCATAATGGAGCGCACTTTAAGTCCTCAAGATTTTTAATATTGTTTGAAAATTTTTGCAGGTATATTTTCTTTTGAAGATCTTTCATGGATCGTTCGAACATTTTTTAAACAATTAGCAATTATTTTTTCAATTTATTCATATGCTATATTGCATGAACTTCATGGTAACCCGTGATAATTATGTTCTAACCATTGATTCTGACTCTTTTCTTTCTCAGACAGTCTACACCATTTTTTCGGTGCTTGAAACAAATAAACTATTGGTGCATCGTCTTCAAGCGTAATTGCAACTTTTTTCAATATAAATTCATTCGAAGAGCTTTTAAAGCATTACGCATCTACAATGCACTCCATAATGAGTATGAATGATTTTTTTATTATCCAATTGCTTTTATAGATAAATAAACATCCCCACTATTATCTTTTCATTGCATATGCTGTTCATATATTACATATTTCTCATTATTCTCATATATTCCTTTTCAATAATTTTTAATTCAGTTAAGCTTTTCATTTAAAGCAAGAAATATACGTTTGACTTGAAAAATAAAAGGATATTTTCCAGCATCTATTAGGCATGCTGCTATATCAAGATTTACTTCTATAGAAAAGGCCACTGAAACAAACAAAATTTTGAGGCTTCGTCAGTTATACAAGTAAGACGAAGCAGCAAAATTACACAGTATAGATTTTAATTTCAAACTATTTATATCTTTATATACTGTTAACTTGTCGTGATCAGCTTTTTTAACCTATACAAGTTACTTATATTTATAGAAAATAAATTATAGTGAAATAGTTTTTTTTAAAACGTGTATGGCTTTAATGATATTAAATTATCTTGTCTTGTAACTGTGTTGTCAAGCCTTATGGCGTTATTAAAATATTATCAGGATGTCATTCAGCGGCTCCAAGAATTCTGTTTGTTTGCAACTAGAAATATGGCTGATAGTGATGATATCGTTCGATGGATGGATCATGCGTCTGCAGCAATCACATCGATAAACCGTCTCATGAAAAATACTAGAATCACATCTGAGAAACGATGTTTCATACACTTTCAAATCATTTTCAAAGTATTTTTTGCAAATTAAATAGTTATGTTAAAAAGGGGTGGCTTAGCGAAAAGGGAGGATGAGAAGCTAACTTGGAGTGATGTTGAATCTGCATTCAACAATTGTATAAAATCTGGACTTGTAACGAATATCAAACATCAAGATATCAATTCACATTTTTATATGATGCATTTAAATTGGTTGAACAGAAGATTAAACTATCATTAGGAAATCATACAGCTCTTAAAATTAATACAATGCTCTCTGCAGAGTATATTGTATCTAAAAATTGAGAGCATATAGTAGAAATAAAGTATTTTCATACAAAAAATTCTGAAATATTTAGTACTACGAATTTAAAAGAATGTTTTGCAACGCATGTTAAAGAACCCATTACAGGTGATATGGATCAATTTCAAGCGAGAGATTCTGGCTGGTCGTTGCATTCTATACTAAATTTAGCTATCAATATGTATAAATTCAATCCTATAAAAGGTAGCTTATATATTGCACTACCTACAACAATAGAAAAAAGACATGCATGTGTTAATGTAAAAAATATTGATAATTAATACTTTAAGTGGGCAGTTTTATCAGCTTTATATCGAGCTAAAGTAAGTGCTAATCGACTTTCCGCATATAAGCAATATGAAAATGTTCTCAATTTTCAAGATATTGAATTTCCAGTCAAGACAAAAGATATAGTTAAATTTGAGAAATATAATCATTATATTTCAATTAACTTATATATGTTGAAAATAAAAAAATGTCTGTCATGTATCTCCATGCTATATAACAGCTATAAAAAAGGAAAAGCATGTGAACTTACTTATTCTACAAGATAACTATAATGATGCAAATAGCGAAAGCATAAGTGATGATAATCTCCAACCTTATAATCTCAATGTTTGAATTAAGAATTTATCTCGCTTGATGAGTTCGCAATTGTCAAAACACAATGGAAAACTTTACCTTTGTAATCGTTGTCTACATTATTTTATATCCGCAGAAAAATTATCATTGCAAATTTAAACTACCGACTGAAAAGAATAATATTTTACAGTTTAAAAACTTTTCATATAAGGAACGAGTCTCATTTGTTATATATGCAGATTTTGAATATATATTAGAAAAAATAGAAAATCATAAATATGCACAACAACGACATAAAGCATTCAGTGTTGGTTTATATACAAAATGTAGTTTTGATGATGCAGAATCGCAATACCAAAGCTATAGACAAATAGATAACGAAATAGGACCATCGCCTGCTGAATGGTTTATGCAGAAATTACAAGCATTTTCAGAACAAATATCACAAGTATATGAGAATCCAAAACCAATGAATAGACTTACAGATAATGAAGTCTTAAATTTTGAAAAAGCAAAAAATTCTCATATTTGTGAAAAGAATTTTAATTGTGAGGATACAAAAGTCCAAGATCATTGTCATCTCACAGGGCGCTAAGTTTATTTAGAGTTATATATTATCGATTTTTTAAAATTTAAATATCAATTACAGATATCGAGGTCCTGCGCATAATTCATGTAATTTGAATTCTAATGATTCAAAAGTTATACCAGTTGTATTACACAATTTGTTAGGGTATGATTCACATTTATTCATTAAGACCTCACAACAAATTTTGAAGTCCAGTATATCTTCTACCAGAAAATAAGGAAAAATATATCTCATTTACAAAATATGTAAAAGGCATAGACATTAGTTTCACGTTTATTGATTCATTTCGTTTTATGCCTTATGCTCTCGATAAATTAGCCTCATATCTGGAAGAGCATCGTATTTTAGAAAATACTTTTAAAAGTGATTTTCGAACAAACGATCAAATTAATTTAGTTAAAAGAAAAAAAATCTTCCCATATGAATATCTTTCATCTTTTGATAGACTACGAGAGAACTTTAGATGAATATTCGGATTTGTATTTAAAAAAAGATGTATTAATTCTTGTTGAAATACTGGAAAACTTCCGAAAGAATTGTCTCGAAGCTTACGGTCTTGATCCAGCACACTATTATACCACTCCCGGTATACGCGGGTGGATTGATAAGTTTTCGACCTGACCAAGAGATGGTGCCACTAGACCTACCTTGAGGTGGCGTTCTATAGTACCATCCTTAGATAGCTTGTAGTTATAGTTTCAGTCCGATCGCCATGTTAGTTTAGGTTTGAGAGCACGCTGAACAAGACGCCTCTGTTTTTCGTAAAAATGGAAAAGCTGGAAAATCGTGCTGTTATCAAATACTTTTATTCGAAGGGGTTAACGTCGAAGGAAATTAAAGAAGAGATGGACTCAATACTAGGGACATCCTCCCCATCATAATCAACCGTTAAGCAATGGGTTTCCAAGTTTAAAAAGGGTCGTCTGAGCACCTCTGATGAGCCTCGCTCAGGACGCCCCATTGAGGTTACAACACCAGATATGATCGAAAAAATCCATCAAATAGTTTTGAAAGACCGCAGCTTAAAAGTGCGTGAGATAGCTGAAACCTGTAAGATGTCATATGAACGTGTACAAAATATTTTGCACCAACAGTTGTATATGGAAAAGTTCTGTGCAAGATCGGTGCCATGTTTGCTAACAGTCAACCAAAACTTGATTCAAAAGAACATTTCTACCGCCAATTTGGCGTTGTATAAGCGTAATCCAAGCGAATTTTTGCGTCTATTCGTAACCGTTGACGAAGCTTGGGTCCACCACTACACTCCTGAAACCAAACAACAGTCTGAACAGTGAATTGGACCAGGGGAACCAACTCCAAAAAGGCAAAAACAATTTTTTCGTCGAACTAGGTTATGGCTACTGTTTTTTGGGATGCAAGAGGTATTATATACATTGATTACCTTGAAAAGGGTAAAACTATCATTGGTCAATACTACACAGACTTATTGCAACGTTTGAGCGACGACGTGAAAATTAAACGACCTCATCTGGCGAAGAAAAAAATCTTGTTTCATCAGGATAACGCGCCAGCGCACATGTCAATCGTTGCGATGGCTAAAATCAACGATCTGCAGTTTGAATTGATGCCGGACAATGAAGGAGCAATCGAAGCTGTAAATGAGTATTTTGAGGAGCTTGACGAATCAGTTTATAGAGATGGCATTACTAGACTAGAGCACCGATATGAGAAATGTATCAGCCTTGAAGGAGATTATGTTGAGAAATAAAAAAAATTCTTAAAAACGTTGGTTTTCGTGGTCAGGCCGGAAACTTATCAATTCAGCCTCGGATCATGAGATGCAATGCTATAATATACGAAAATAAAATTAGTTTATGATCACATTCGAAGAATCTTAAACAGAACATACTACTAAAAATAAAACAAAATTGGATTAAAAATTAAAAATAATAAAAATAAAAATATGAATAAATTAAAATAAAATAGTTTAATCCATGAAATTGAACCATAGCGTTTCGAAACGTCGGACAACAAAGGAAAATTTAAACTTAAGATGGAGGTGGCAGTCAGGTTGTCTTTTGCTAACATAGAATAGAACGTATTTTTATTATTTTTATTATTTTTATGTTTAATTTTTATTTTTTATTATTTTTATTTTTTAATCTATTTTAATTTTATTTTTATGAAGTTTTATTTCAGATTCTTCGATGGTGATCATAAACAAATACAGTCTGACTATCATTATATTAGTATAATAAATTATATATATTTATTGCTTTAATTCAGAATAGTCAACGTAAGTACAAATTTTAATTTTTAATTTCTAATATTTAACTTACTCTATGTTAATTTAATACGACACTGTTCCTACAACTGCTTCAATTGTCCAACTTGCGCTTTCTCAAATTTTTTACGTAATTACATACAAACTTATCATCGATCTATTGTTGTGTGCATATATAAGTAAGATTATTCAATTCAAACTTCCCGAGTTTATCGATTCGGACGAATGTTTTCATTTTTAAGTTGGCAGTACTGTCAATGTTATCTGTGCCAAATTTCACGTAAGTATCTTCATTTGTAATATAGTTACACTTGTGTTATGTAAAGAAAGAATACTTATCTCTTCGGTTTTTATTAGGTTGTCAACTATCTCCCTTCAGCCTTTTTGTCTTATGAATTTCGCGGCTATGTACAAAGCGCTACGGAGCTCGTGTCTGGCAATACTATACATCATTTGAAAGGTCTTGACATAAGGTTCAAAACCACGCTATGCATGATTAGTTTGGATATTCCGTTCAAAAGTTATAGACGTGTAAACATGGAGTTCATTAACGCCGAAACTCGCGCTATTTTAAAGTTTTCCTTTGTCAAAGGAAAATCCGCTAAAGAAAAGTTACATGAGATTAGTGGTGTTTTGGGGGATGGCACCCTATCACCTCGAACTGCAGAGGAATGGTGTCGACGATTCAGAGCCGGTGAAAACGACACTATGGATAAGCCAGCCGGCGGAAGACCTGTGACGACGAATACCGATCAAATCATGAAATTTAACGAGCTAGACCGGCATGTGGCATTTCGTGACATCACCCACGAGATGAGAGTTAGTTACCAAACCAATTTCAACCATCTGCAAAAGGCTGGATACAAAAAATATCTTGATGTTTGTACTTCTAAACCGTTGAAACCACTTTCTACATGATTTTAGCGATGGATTTTGTTCGCTATAACATTTTTGAAGCAATCGATAACTTTCTGCTCGTTTATTTTTTATAAATCATAATAGTGCAAAAGGATATGTCAAAAAAACGATTTATCACGATTCGTTTTTCGCTGATGAAAAAATTATAATGATTACACAAATGATGGCGCCGTGTAACTAAATTTTATAGGTAAATGCCAAAACTAAAAAATAAGTACTAGATCCGAGACATCTGACTTCTCGTATCACTTATATCGCCATCTAAACCTGAGGGTCGGAAACTAACTTCGCCTGCTAATGCATTGATGATTATGTAAAATAATTTTGAAATACATATTTCATTTGTTTATAAGGTGGCTTTCATTTATATTTTAAGGTGGGGTGCTAATATATAATATTGAAAAGCAATAAAAAATTTTTATATATAATAATAAGTAAATAATATTATATGAAACAATAAAGAGTTGTTAAAAATTATTTTAAACAAGATTTGAAGATGTACCTTAAATAAATTCGATATATTTTTACTTTAAAACTATGATTTATAGTAAAGCTGGATAGAACATAGAAAATTTGTTTCAATAGGATGTACAACTTTTTTTTAAACAATTTTTGCTGTATGAAACATCATCTTATAAAACTTGGTTTTTATTATTCTTTTAATATTTTCACAAAGTTTGAATGCCTGGCGTTGGCACATTCAGATTAATTGGCGCAGTCGATAAAGTTATGCTTCTGAGCACATAGAAATGAATCATCTAAACTATGACGAAAAAATTACTGACTCGCGGACTAAAACAAAATGGAAGCAGAATATGCTGAGCATTATAATATATCAGCTTACGCACAGCAGTCTAGTGAAGCTAGTTCGAGCAGAGTTAAAAGGCGTAGCACGATTGCTGCTAATCAACAATTATCTAATTTGATACAGCGATACCTTTTGGCCGTGGATATTCTGCCTTGGTATCGATGTGGACGGTTGGCCTGGGCCCAACCATGACTTTTTGCATTTAAGATTGTCAGAGTAGATCCACCTTTCAACACTAGTCACAAGAGGCCACAAACTCTTTTTTTTTGCCTAGCAAGCAATTGATGGATGTTGTATCAATTCATAATGGCTCTTTCGTCAAATCGTGTGATATTCATTTTCCTTCTTTATGAATCTTTCCCATCACATGTTTGCCAAATCTATCTGTGACTCCTAACGTATTAGCAAGTTCTTTCTACATATGAGCTGTGTTTTCGTTCAATAATGCTTGCAATTCACTTACTTTAAATTTTTTCGGGTGTCCAGAACGTCCTTTGTTATTAACATCAGTACGTCCACTTTTAAACCGTTGAAACCACTCTGCACACGTTGCAAGCGTTGGAGCTTATTCGCCACAATATTCTTGAAGCAATCGATAAGCTTCTGCTACACTTTTTTTCAAATCAAAATAATGCCAAAAGAGATGTAAAAAAAACAATTTCAAATACTTTAATTGTACTTTTGTCGACTGCTTATATACATATTAATGAATATTTTCATTGATCTTACAGTCCAATTAAATCAATCGAAAATAATACGTAATAATATTTTGAGTAGTATTGAATAATAATATTTTGATCAGTTATTCACCTAATCAATCCGCTCGTCCCGACACGATCCTCCATCTTCCTACGAACCCTAAAAAATATCTCATTGTTCAAATCACAAAAGAAGAGAGGAGACAGATCTTTACAACATAAATTGCTGTTCCTAAATATTACGAAAGCAAAAACAAATATTTTTCTAACTGAATGAATTTTCACAGGTTTTCTATAAAATTTTTTTAGAAAATTCTTCAAAATAATTTTTAAACTCTTCAATATTAATTGATCATTTCGTAATCTTTTAAGAGATAGTTTATGGTTTTCAAACTTAAATGTGGAACCAAGTGACAGAAGAATTAGAATGAATGAATCAGGTTATTTTTACCGTATATGTCTTTCACTCCGTGCCATCCTTAAACTGTAAATGCACTAACTGTCCACGCCGCTACCACTACTGACCAGGCCTTCTGAGCACACCATTAAACTCCGAGCAATCGATGAATCGTCTTCTCATCAGGTATACGTAAAACATATGATATATTGAGACTTAAACATTAAATGCATATTAAATGAATAAATATTTTTATCGGTCTTACAGTTTTTATAATATAATTAGCATCCCACGTCTAGGTTTTTACCGAGATAATAATTTAACCGATTTCATAAGCAATTCAATAATATCTAAGTAAAAAGTACTCTATAGATAAAAATCTATATTACTATAAATAATTGATCGTAATTTACCTACAGTCGCTTTTGTATATACAGAATGTACAACTATATATAATATGCATACACATAAATGTTAAATATGGCTTCTATGGGGAAAATTGTACTTTTGAGTTCGAGCGGTAGAAATAGATGTCCTCATGTCTTGAAACGACGTTTACAGAGCGTATCATGTTCGGACTATAGGAAATGTCTGCGCACGACTGCTATAGAGAGTTTGGTATTGGGAACGTAGAATATGATGTGCAGCTATCTCAGGAAGACTTTTACTAGGAGTCAGCGTATTTGAACGGGATATCGTATTCCACCGCTCATACGCGCCAATAAAATATTTCTCAGTAGAAACTGTTTTTAAAATGTACACATACACGCGCGCGCACGCATAAAATATGTACAATATAATATACATATTATATATATATACATATACATATTATATATATATATATATGTATATATATATATATATATATATATAGAGAATTCGTATTTTTTCAATTCGGAATTTTTCCAACACGTTTTTTCAATTAAATACCGTCAATATATCAGTAGTGGTGCCAACTGAAATTCAAGTAAAATGTTGGTATGAGAATAGCGTATTTTTTAAGCGGACGTTAGGTATTGCCTACTAGGTATTACGCTGGGTATGTATATATGTATATATGTAGTTTCAAGGTTGTTGGTAAAGAACGCGATTTTGCCATAATTTCTTTTGTTCAGACTAAAAAAAATTTATTATTATCTTTTATTATTTTTATTTATTTATTTATTTATTTATTATTATATAATTTATTATTAAATTTATTATTATTATCTATTATCAATTCTGAAGTTCATATAACGTCATATAAAAATATAATAATAAAAATATAATTTGTCGTCATAAATTATGTTCAGTATGATTTTGCATACACGATGATTTTATAAGAGAAGACGGAGAAAGAGAGGGCGAGCTTGCTAAACTTGAAGAGCAAACAGGGTAATACCGAATAACGTCCCACCTACTTTAGGATACAAATACTCGATGAATCTGAATAAATTATATTAATAATTTAAAATTAAAAATAAACATAAAATAAAATTAATAATGAAATAAAAATAAAATAATAAACAAAATAAAATTAAAATAAAATAATAAAATAATCAATAAAATGAAAATAATAAAAACAATATTCTATGTTAACACAGGAAAACTTGACTGTCCCAACCACCTTAAATTTAGATTCACCTTAGGTGTCCTATGTTTCGAACCTCTACGGGTCATCCTCAGGAACTAAACTAGATTGAAAAACCCAGCATACTTCTTTATATATCCCATTCTCACTACAAATTTCTTAGTATAATATTTATAGGACACCCACCTATTTAACTTAAACGCAAAATACAAATTTTATATTAGTTATTAAGTGTTGTTTAATTTACTTGATCCTAACATTAAAGTTACATTATTGGAATTCTGTAAAATATAAATATTTTGAAGAGTTTCTCTTAATGTTTATTTTTAATACCTTGTTCTAAAATATTTACATTTTCAGAATCGAAAGAATATAACAAGTTTAAACTATGTTCTTTAGCCCCGATGTACCATTCTTGCTTCATAAAATAAACCGCTGCTCATATATTCGTTCTTTTAGGTATCTTTCCCTTGGTCCAACATAATATGTGTGACAATCTTTACAATTTATTTTGTATACCACTCCTCTTTTCAAACACTTATCATCCTTATTTTTACAATTAATAAATAGTTTTCTTATATTATTATTGTTTCTAAAGTAAACTTGAATATTATGTTTTTCAAATGTACTGATAATTTTATTATTATTCCCCTTCATTTCCATATTACGTTCTCTAGTGTTATTATAAATCTAATCCACTCTCTGTAATCATTTTATCTATAATGTTTATTGGTTTATAATCATTGTTAATGAATATCTCTTTAATTAATTTAAATTTTCTTTTCTAAAATCTTTGTGTGATAATTTGATTGCTCTGTCGATGTCTCCCTTTACAGTACTTATCTTGTTTCCGAATCAGTTAAAATTTAATAACCTACTTCACCATGTAAGTTTTCTGTGCCAATTTTATTTTACTCTGTTATTACAAATTCTAACAACATGGACGTCCAAAAAATTAATTTATTGTATAATTCTATATCTGTTCTATATTTAATTCTATCATGGATGGAATTAAAAACATCCACCATTTCGTCTACACATCTCACAAGAAAAATACATTAAAACAATTTCAATGATGCTAGAAGATAACACAAATTACAAGAATATTTAGAATCCTCATATTAATAGGCTTCAAAAGAACTTGAAATAATTAGTAAAGGAATGGTGAAATAAATATATATTATAGAAATTACATTTAAAAACTTTAAATGCGAAAATGATACAATAGCCAAATGTTATGGAGTTTCCAAAATTCATAAAGAGTAATTAACCTATAGAATAATAATATCATCAATTAATTTTCCAACATAAAGTATTGCAAGATTTTTATCAAATATATTAGTTAAGATCATTGGAAAAAGCAACTCCTATGTTAAAGATAGTTGCAGTTTTTATGAAACAGTTAAAGATATTAATATTGTGAATAATTATAAGATGATTTCATTGGATGTACTAACTTTGTTTGCAGATATAGCATTAGATTTCTTTCAAGAATTTATAGCAGAAAAATGGTCAGAAATTAGCATACAAACAAAATTGATAAAAGACGAATTTATTAAAGCAATACATTTAGTTTTTTAACACAATTTTTTTTTTGTTACATAATTTTTATGAATTAAGATATGGTTTTCCAATGGAATCAGCTTTATCACAAGTGATTGCTAATTTGGTAATGAAAAAATTAGAAAATACTGCATTAAATAAGTGAAATTATTAACGAATTATATTTAAGAGATATGTTAATGATATCTTTACAATTGTACCTGAAAGCTGTGTAGACGAAATGGTGAATGATTATGATTCCATCCATGATTATTTAAATATAGTATAATAGAATTATTTATACAAAAGAAATAGAATTAGATAATAAATTAACTTTTTTGGACGTGAATGTTATTAGACTTAATATTAATAGAGTAAAATTCGTACAGAAAACTTACATAGTTAGGTAGGTTATTAAATTTTAACTCACCCCATCTATTCGTAAACAAGATGGACACTGTAAAGGGAGTCATCGACAGAGCAATCAAATTATCACACAATAATTTTAGAAAAGATAATTTAAAATTAGTTAAAGAGATATTCATTAACACAGATTATTCAATAGAGCTTATAGATAAAATGATGGCAGAGAGAGTGTATCAGATTTATGACGATGCTAGAGAACGTAATATGGAAAAGAAAGGGAATAATAATAAAATCGTGGTATTACCATATGTAAAAGGGTTATCGGGTTATTATGCATAAAATGTATTCACAAAACATAATATTCAAGTTTACTTTAGAAACAATAATAATATACGAAAACTATTTAATAATTGTAAAAATAAGGATGATAAATGTTTGAAAACAAGAGTGCTATACAAAATCAATTGTAAAGATTGTCGCAAATATTACATTGAAAAAATGGAAAGATATCTAAAACAAAGAATATATAAGCATCAGGTTAGTTTATGAAGCATGAATGAGACATCCGGGCTAAAGAACATAGTTTAAACTTGTTACATTCTTTCGCTTTTCAAAATGTAAATATTTTAGAACAAGGTATTAAAAATAAATATAAAAGAGAAATTCTTGAAAATATTTATATTTTGATGAATCCCAATAATGTAAATTTAAGGGGTTATACCACAGTAGTGACCACAAAAAGTAGGTACTTTTGAAGAATTTTTTTTAGTGAAATGAAAAGATCAATCGAGATTCTATAAAGTGCGACTTATTTTATTATACATTAAGTACAAAAATTAATTTTTTCACGTAGATTAAAAACCAAATGGCGGATCTACCGCAATCTTAAGACGAGCCCAATTTTTTGAGCAGGGTCCACGGCCGGAAACCTAGCGCCTGCAATTTTTGACCTAGAAAAAAAATCAAAGTTTTTTCATTTTCTCACACCAAAAGAAAGAGACGTACGTATTTTTTTGGAGATTTTGATTTTTCGCAAAATGGGGTAGTTTTGAAAAAAAGTCAAAATTCATGGAAAAAAACATCACTAAATTGTTTATAAAAAAATATACAATTTAAACAAAAAATCCTACGTACGTCTGTTAACATAACATTTTCAAATAACTTGTTACAATTTTGGAACGATTGATGAAAAATTTTTCGAGTTATGTTTCCCCCCTTACAAAAAAGTGGTTTCGAGAAAAACGCGTTTAAAGTTTCAAATACATGAAAATCATATTATATTCTAATATATCTTTAATCTGAAATGCCTGGACCATACAATTGACCTTCTAGAAGAAGTTCGTCCTCTTCATTTCCTTTTCTCAAAGCTTTCAGGCTGATTCGAGCTTCTTTTTCCCCCTCGGATACCGAAGGCTCGGTCAGTCGAATCCGCTCTGCGTCCACTTTCATGCAGAGTTCGTAGCTTTGGGGGCCGATTTTCATATGCATTATGTCCAAAACGTATAAAATTGATGAAAATCCATCATTAAAAATTCTGATAGTTGCTATATCTAGTATTATTTTTCCACTAGAAATGGCTTTCGGAGCCATCGCCCACACAGTCGAGTTAAAGCTCTCGTTATTATTTTGCGTAAATCCGCTGAGACAACGAGTAAGAAGTTCATCTCTTGTTAATTCTTCAAACTTTACGTTATGTAAAGTTTCAGATCGTTGAAACATTTCAACAACTGCGTTGATCTCCATTTTTCCAGCTGATCCTTCGTGATTTGCTTGGCATTCGTTCGCATGCTGCTCAAACCACTCTGCATATTCGTCTGTTTCTTCTTTATTCTTCCAGTATTCACATGATTTGCAGTATTTTGATTTCACTATAGCATTTACAGCCAATGAGAGAAACTAAGCCATACAAAGATGTGAAACCACGTTTTCGCCAAGATCCATCACCTGATACAGTAATTCCATTTTCTTCTCCATTTTCAACAGAAATAATTTTTTCTTCTTCTACAGCTTTCATCATACTATTTTTACTAACAACTTTTGTTGCACTACAAATATTTTTTATGACTTTGTCATAACACGATTGAAAGATAGGGCGAGGCAATTCCATAAACGCGCAAAATTTCATTAGCCCGCGTAAACCGACTCCAAGTAATCGCATCGCTAATACAATTCTGCGATTAATTTCGTATGCGTTTTTCACATACGGGCTATTTGGTAATTCTTTTTTTCACAATTATCATAAGATATAACTATTTTGAATCCCAAGCCCCGTTTACCAGTTTCAGTAAAAGTCACATTTGAATGGCATGCTTTACAAACAACAACGTTAGAAATTGCGGCAAATACTGGGATAAAATTTATAAGACGATAACCTTAAGAAGGATCGACTTCTATATCGTAAAAATTATGCTCCTTCAATTTCTTAGCCGATGCACTAACATTCAAATCCTCTGGCGTTTCCATTTCATGACGGTTAGGTGGTCCTCTGCGTGACGCGCTTGGTTTTTTGCTGAAACCGCTGTCGGTTTTGGAACGTTTTCTGTACCTTCCAGATTTATCGTCACTCATGAGTAAAATAAACTTTGAATATCACAAAACTACTCTTATAAAAACTATAAAGTTATTATATATTCAAACTAAGAAATATATCTGGACTAATGAAAAAAGAAAACAGAATTTTTAGAGAAGATGTGGTTCAACGGACGATTTTTAGTATACTGACGCTACTCACCTGTTCTATATAATAAATACTGACATCTATAGTCATCTAGGTAGAACCCTAGTATTCTCGACAATTGGGCCAGCGGTCCCTTTTTTAGCGATTACCGTTATACCTGCTCCGCGCGCAATGCTCCGAAAAGCGCTCGAAGCATACCTGACAGGCGTTGCTGTAGAGTCAAGAATTATGGCATTTACAAAATTTGTAACGATCTCCAACTTTTACTATCTCATTTTTAAGGTCCTCAAGTACCTTTTAAGCAGAAAAAAAACTTTCGATTTTTTGAAAATTCTACTGTGATATAACCCCTTTTTGATGAATCCCAATAATGTAAATTTAATGTTAGAATCAAGGAAATTGAACAACACTTATCATTCTTGATTAATATAAAATTTGTATATCATATCTAAGTTAAGTAGGTGGGGGCTGTATAAATGTTATACCAATAAATTTGTAGTGGGCATGGGGTATATAAAGAAGCATTCTGGGTTTTTCAATTTAGTTTAGTTCTTGAGGATAAACCGTAGGGATTCGAAACGTAGGACACCAAAGGTGAATCTAAATTTAAGGTGGTTGGGGCAGTCAGGTTTTTCTGTTTTAACATAGAATATTGTTTTTATTATTTTCATTTTATTTATTATTTTATTATTTTATTTTTATTTTATTTTGTTTATTATTTTATTTTTATTTTATTATTAATTTTATTTTATGTTTATTTTTAATTTTTAACTGTTAATATAATTTCTTGTAGTAATACGTTCTATTTGAGATTCATCGGGGGTGAATATAAACAAGGACAGTTATAATTAAAGATTATAGGTCTGCGAGGTCGATAAAAATATTTACTAATTTAATTCAAAACAGTCGACATAAGTACAATTTTTATTTTGAATTAAATGCATATCATATCTTTTACGCATGAAATCTCATTAGTGATACACATCGCATGCTTAAATGGCGGAGTACAAAAAATGATAATTTGCAATATATACCTTCGACGATCAGTATATGTTCAATACATAAATCAGTCAGAAAACGAAAACTTTCTATCTACGTTTTATTTGAATTTCATGACTGACAGTTTGTAAAAGCTAACAATAAATTTTGAATCAAAAAAGAACTTGATGATTTTTTCTTTTTGAACCCTATCTTCTGAGTAACTTTGTATAATAAATGTTGAATTTAAATAATAATTTAACTGTTTAATATAGAATAATTCAATAGTATACCTTTAATACATTTGCAGCTTCCTTGTGTGATATAGTTGAAAAGTCTATATCGTTGACATATTTAATTTTATCTCCTTTTCGTAATTTTCCATCAATAAAAGCAGATCCACCCTCTAAGATAGATGAAATAAAAATGCCTTCGCCATCTTCACCTCCAATAATGTTGAAGCCCAATCCTCCAAAACTTTTGCTTAACGTTACAGATCGAACAGTTCTAAAAGATTATTACACATTTTTTAAAAATATTTTAAGGCCTACTACTTTAGAAACACAACATTACTTTACGTTAACACTTTTAGTAGAATGATTAAATAAATATATAATGAAAATTTACTGCAACAATAAAATTAGATGTTCGTTTGAAAACAGAGTAGGTATCAAAGAAAATATGCTTTGAGGCATTTTTTATTATCTTCGAAAAATTATTTTAAAAAATAAAATATTGATATGCAACTGGTAACGGTTTTACGGAAATATGCTTCAGTTTAGTAGAGGGAATCAAACATTGGCTCGATACGTTCTTGGGCTCGAAAGAGGAGACATTTTTTTGATCTGGAGTTCATAAATTGCCAGAAAGATGGGAAAAAGTTATAGCTGTCGATCGAAGAATTTGAATAAAGGTATATAACCATATTTATATTACATATATATACATATATATATATATATATATATATATATATATATATATATATATATCTCCACCAGGAGTTGACACCTTGTCGCGTGCCTCTTGTTGGTCGGTATGGAGGCTCGTCTGGGGATCCGAACGGCTGACCCGGTAATGGTCTGGGAGAGTGCGGTCCTGCCCTAGGGCGGGCGCGGTGGCGAAAAGGTGCTGATGTAGCAGACTGCCTCTCGGGCGATAGAGTAACCACTAATGCGGATTCCTTGAATAAGGAACCCGCGTAGGTCTCTCTCGCAGTCGGAGCTGGGCCTCGGGTCTCTCGAGAACAGCCAGGCGGACACCCCAGAGGCCAAGAGCAACCCCCCCCCCGCATTGCGTTCGGAAGGAGGCGCAATGGGTAGTATATCCAACCCCCAAACCTAAGATGGGAGCCATCGTGCTGAAGGGTATCGACTTGGCCGCTGGGGTAGTAGCGGTCGCAAACGATACCTCGGGAACACCGGGCGACTTTCCCGAGTATTCAGCCTTACCAGTACATGCGGGGCTCTGTGTCGGCGGACTATTATTTCCTTAGCTACTCGTGGGATTCTTATGGAAAAAACTGTAGAATCTAAGAATAGTGAAGGCCAGGCCCGGGAGGATACAATGCGCCCGAGAACCTAAGTAGGAGCTACTGCTCAATCGAGCATCTCATTCCTCCAGATTAACTTGCACCACTGCAAAGACGCCTCGGCCGTTATGCTGAGGAATTTGGCGGGGGTGCAGACATGCATATCGCTAATCCAAGAATCTTGAATAGTGAAAGGTGCGATCAGGGGTCTAGGGTCGAGGGCCGCTTGCATTAGTGACTCAAAGACACTAAGGCCTAGAGCGTGCATTATGGTTAAAGGACTAAATGTGTGCCGATGCTCGGTCTCTGTACTGGGGACCTAGCGGTGGCCTCGGCGGAGGTAGTAGGGATGGGACGAATTGTTGCCGCATCTGCCTACCTACCGTATGATAACAAAGACAACCCCACTGGGAAGGTTCGGAGACTATTGGATTACTGTAGAATCAACAGTTTTCCAATAGTCCTTGGATGTGATGAAAACTCGCACAATAGGGTGTGGGGTAGCACTAAGACGAACCCAAGAGGTGTTAAACTACTGGAGTATCTTGCGGGTATAGACCTCGAGATACTCAATGTAGGCGACACCCCAACGTTCGGAAACAGACTAAGAGAGCAGGTAATAGATATAACTATCTGCTCAACTGGGATAGCTAATAAGATCCACGGATGGAGAGTGGAGGATGTGGAGACACTGTCGGACCACTCTCTGATAACATACTCACTGGGGACACCCAATGAAGAAAAGCCAACCTGGCTGCGTGATTATAAGCGCACAGACTGGCAGGGCTACAGAAGGTCCGTCGATACTGCTCCTAAGGACCTAACTGTAGAGATCAGGGACAAGCGAACGCTGTAGAATGTCGCGAAGTCCTTTAATGCCGCCATCAAACACGCCTTTGAGGAAAATTGTCGCCCCAAACGGGCGAGACCCAGGGGAGAGGTTCGATCGTGGAATAAGAAACTGGACTACCTGAAAGAGAAAACTATGGCCCTCCGGAAGATAACCAGGAGAAATGGTAGTGATTCTGATTAGACTGCATACATAGCATTCAGGGACAACTACAGGGATGCAGTAAGGTCAGCCAGAGAGACAAGCTGTAGAAACTACTGCGAAAGCATATACGAAGGTACGGAAGCGACTAGGCTGTACAGAGTCCTGTCGAAGGACCCTAGCACGGTCCTGGGCACGCTGAAGAGACCCGATAGCTGTTATGCACTATCGGATGAGGAGACTTTGGAATACCTTATCCAAGTCTACTTCCTTAACTTCAGTAGAAATACTGAACAAGATGACGATACAGTCACAGGAAATTACCACTGGACTTTGGGAATGAACCTCGACGCCACGAACAGGAGCTTCCTCATTGACAAAAAAAAAAGAGTCAGTATCCAGAAAGAAACGGGAGAATGGACTGGTAAGCATCCCCAACATTAAAGATCTGTGGTATACAGATGGCTCGAAATGTGAAAGGGGTGCAGGTGCAGGAGTGTACCAAAGAAGTAACGGAAAGGGCACAAGTTTCCCTTTGGGGAAATATCTTACCGTGTTTCAAGCTGAGCTAGTGACAATCCTTCGGGGAGCTGATATGGCTGCGGAAGCGGCCCTTGACACCCACATTTGCCTCTGCTCAGAGAGTAAAGGCGGACTGCAAGCTTTAAGCAGCTACGCTACTAGATTCAATCTGGTAAGGGACTGTTACGAGGCCCTCAATAGACTGGCAAATAAGGTCATATACATAAGGCAAATAAAATCACGGTCACGCTACTATGGGTACCGGGCCATTATGGCATTAAAGGGAACATGCTGGCAGATGACCTTGCCAAAATAGGAGCTAGAACTCCCTATAGCAGCCCTGAGCCGGCTGTAGGACTCTGCAACACCCTCATCTAAGGGGATAGAGAGATGGATAACGAAATAAAACAGCCGACTATGGGAGACAAATGAAGAGTGCAGGCAGGTAAAAGCCTTCATCTCCACAAATAATATAAAGGACTGGACAAGGGTAATCCTTCGCCTCAGTAGAAGAAGGGCAAAATTGCTCATCGAGATCCTCACAGGTCACGGTAAGATTATTGCCCACATGTGCAGAAGGGGTCTCGTGAGAGACCGCTTCTGCCGCTTTTGCTACACAGAGGATGGAACCCCCGAACATCTTCTGTACCACTGTCTAAATATATCTGAGAAAAGGCGGCAACATTTGGGGGCTGCCTGCTTGGAGATGAAGGACACTAAATCCAGTATGACGACCGGAATAATCTCATTCTGGGAAGCCTGTCGTTTATAGTGGGTGCTAGTCAAGGGATGGACACGAAGAGTTTACCCATGCGTCCGGAGGCCGGGAAGGCCCAACTCCTTAAAAAAAAAAAAATATAATAAAATAAAAATAAAATAAATATATGTATGTATATATATATATATATATACTTTAATTGTACTTTTGTGGACTGCTTATATACAAATTAATAAATATTTTTTTATTGGTCTTACAGTGGATATTTAGAACACGATGTTAATAATATGTATAAAAGGGAGAGTCTTAAAAGTATTCACATTTCCAGGAATCCGAATAATGTGAATTTAATGTTAGAGTCTAGTAAATTGGACAATGTTTATTATTCCTTATTAAATTGATTGGTTTTGAACAATTTTTGTAGAGGGAGAATTGAGATTTTATTTACTAAATTTGGTAGTGGGGATAAGGTATATATAGATTAGAATATAAGGTTCAGTTTACTCCCTGATGAGGAGCCGTAGCGAGCTCGAAACGTTCGATTGGATCTTCAATTAGGTAAGTGAGTTGGGGACAGTCAGATTGCATTTTACTAACAAAAATTTATTCAGTTAATATTTTATTTTCAGATTAGTCTACGGGAGTATTTTTATTATTTTTGTATATTGATGTAGTAATATTAATATAAATATATATTGACATTATTACGTATTGTTTTCGATTCATTTAATTTGACTGTAAGACAAATGAAAAAATATTTATTTATATATATATATATATATATATATATATGCAAAAAAGCTAGGAATGACTCAGCAAGCTATTTCACAACGTCTCAAAACCCTGGGTATGGTTCAAAAGCAATGAAATTGGATTCCTTACGAACTGAAGCTAAGAGACATCCAGCGTCACTTATTCGCTTGCGAACAATTGCTCAAAAGGCAAAATCGCAAATGATTTCTACATCGAATCATGACGGAAGACGAAAAGTGGATTGACTACGACATCCCAAAGCTTAGGAAGTCATGGGGTAAGACCGGGCATGCCTCTGCTTTGATGGCCAAGCCAAACATTCATGGCAAGAAGCTAATGCTATATATTTGGTGGGGTCAGCTTGGAGTAATTTATTATGAACTACTCTAACGCAATCAAACTGTCACCGGAGAACGTTACCAACAACAGCTAATGCAATTGAGCTGAGCATTGAAGATTAAAAGTCCACAATATGCCAAAAGGCGCGATAAAATAATTTTTTTAGCATGACAACGCTCGGTCACGTGTTGCAAAAATCGTAAAGAAATGTTAAAAGCACCGAATTGGGACTTCCTACCCCACTCGCTGTATTCCTCAGATCTTGCTCCTTCAGACTACCACCTATTCCCGTCGATGACTCATGGTCGGGCTGAGCAGCACTTCACTTCGTACGAGAAATTGAAGAAATGGGTCGATTCGCGGATAGCCTCAAAAGACGCGTAATTTTTTAGATACGGTATCTACTTGCTGCCCGAAAGATGGTCAAAAGTAGTAGAAAGTGATGGGCAATATTTTGAATGATATTATTTGTATCTTTTTCTTACAATAAATTTTTATTTCTCTATAAAAAACGCCGGACACTTATTTGTACACCCAATATAAATCGAATGAGGAAATTGTAAGCATGCATCACATTTGCGTAAGAACACCACTCCTTTACGCTCGTATGAGTTTGTCCTTTCATACAATTCCCTAATTCTTTCTATAGCCTCCACAACTGTACTGCAATTTACAATACCGAACAGAATCTAAAACATCATCGAAATAGTAACATTTTAATTCAAGTTAAGTTTTTTTACATTTTAATTTAAGTTAAGTTATAATTTTAAGTTCATCCAATATTATCATTTATCATAAACCTCAAATTCTTTTTCATCTGCGATGGTTTTTTAATGGTCCCTACATCCGAAATGAGATTTAAATACTACGAGCTTTTACTTTTTGATTAGGTAAGCTTCTCAAGGAATGTAATAACTAGTTTCAAGCTACTATTTACAGATCTTTAGATATTATCTCTACCCTGTTTCAATAAAGTAGTGTTTTTTTAGCTCACGAGCTTGGAACAGGTCTCTAATATTCTTTCCTTTCTCAAAGTTCAACATGATGTCAAAATGCCGATTAAAATCGAACAGAATATTTAAGATTTTGAAATTCCGTTTTATTCCAAAAGAGTCACATTATTTTCTATATCTCCCAACATCAATCACGCTATAGTAATCCATCTCAAACAAATCATTTTCTTATTATTAATAATTTTATTATTACTAACTCTTAATATCATTTCTTATCATTTCGTGTCGAACTGATCATTTTTCAGCTCATTTAATACCCGATCAATATTCATATGATTATATACACGAAGAGTAGTAGTTCGATCCTGTATCTCTCTCTTCTAATGAGCATCTTGGCAGCAATGGGACTACTAATAATAATACATCATAGAATTGAAGGACGGCATAAATAGACAGAGGAAGGAAGATAGAAAAGAAAACAATAAACCAGCGTTATACCACTATATCATGCGGCTTCGTAGGGACTCGCGTTAGTATTTCTTAATGGATTACGTCTCGCTTTCTACGCGCTCTACCTGCTTACGCAATGAGATATTCACGTTCGACCTCATCGCATTGTTCACTCGCTCGTACCGGGGTTACAATTAGGTGCATCGTCGGGGTTCCGTACGCTCATCTGTAGAGTTCTAATGCTATTACGCTGTCTTGCCTCGAAATTACAATCAGACACATTGAACTCACGTTTTTCGCCCGAAGACTGTCCATACTGGACCCTTCTTCGTCTTCTAGGTAGTTATCTTATTCGTAGGGTTTTAGATGAGCGTCCTGACGCTTACTAGCTCCCTTTCTGTCGAATCTGTTAATATATAAACGTTCGTGCGTTTTGTGCGAGTGAAAAGACCATCCGAAATTTGGGTCGATTTTCGACGCTAACACGTTATGTACCAGATGAGTGTATGCGATCACATCGCCATACGCAATCGCTGATCGCGTAATGAACATCGCAATGTCTCGCCTTATAATAGCGAGCTTGCTTTGTCTCTACCTGCTGTGAGTTTCTCGCTGCTTTTATATGGAGGTCATGTAGCTTCTCGAAGCGTTCATTCCAATTCTGCAAAGCAGCCTCTTCTTCCGTTAAAGGTTGCGGGTTGTTCTTTCTGGTGACCATAAGGGGCTAAGGGGTGAAGGTCCGTGATGAGATAGGCCAGATTTATACCAGTGTCTTGTACAGAGATGTTATACGCAAGCGTCAGCTTGGCAATGTGCGAAGTCCTGGTGTTATGAGACTTCTCAATAAGGCGATTATCACGGTCATAAGGGCCCGGTTGACCCTCTCTATCAGATTGGCTTGAGCGTTATACGGTGGTATTGTTGAATAGGTTACCTAACGTTCCAAAAGAAATTTCTCGATGATCTTATTACGAAATTCACTGCCATTATCCGATAGCAAAACGGGCGTACCAAATCGCCATAATAAGTGATCTTTCAACTCGCGAGGTATCGTTTACGTTTTCGAATTTCAGATGGGGATAAATCCTATCTGAAATAAATGAATGAACAAATTTATAAAGACAAGTAAGTATTGTACTCGTATCCTCGGGTAGATCGTCGAAACATAATCATTACTGCTCCAGCTAGTACAGCCCAAAGGCGAATGACCGTTCCGTGTCCCATCATGCCAGCTGAAGCAGCCTTACATTTGGTCACGTCTTTGTGCCACGAGGAACAATACTATGATCGTGTTATACAATCATACGTCTTACGGTGTCCAAAATCGTCGGCTGCGGGGTCCTCATGACATTGACCAAGATCGGTATGGCGATCTTTTTTAGGTACGGCTAGTTTCGACACATCCTGGTCATCTACTAGATCTTCGATAATTGGATCAGGATAATAGTAGAACAGTTATTAGTCGATAACATTCCCTCATGGGTGTTTGGTCGGATCGCTCACCACTTTCTTAAGAAAGCGCAAATACCAAGAATCTTGCACATGGTGCCGCCATGACAGTGTCGCCATGGCTACTGCGGTCGGTTATCACCTGAAAGTGGTATTCGCAGACGTATATGCGAAATTTACGTACAGCCCATAAGAGAACAATGCACTCACATTCGTTGACTGAATATTTACGCTCATTCGTAATCATGGAGCGACTGGCGTAGGGTACCACGAGCTTCATGCCATCAACTGTGTCTAGTCCTGAGTGGCTAGTGTCCGTTTGCATGACGAACGTTTCTCCGAACGACGGTCGAAAGAGGACTGTGGCAGATGCGAATACCACCCGGATTTGTCCAAAGACTTGCTGCTGCTCTCTTTCTCAAGAACTGTTTCAAGTTCCTACGTGCGGTGTCAGTTAATTTAATAAAGATTAATTTTATACGGAGCAGGTCGAAAACCATTGCGATTCAGAAGGACCCCAATAAACCGTATTTCTGCCAGTCCAAAATTGGTTTTTTGCCTATTAATAGTCAAGCAAGCATCAAAAATCCTTCCTACGATGTGCTCGAGCAATTTCAAGTGCTCGTCAAATGATCGAGGTAGGCGAAGCCTACCGGCTCGATTTCAAGGCCGATCAACTTGTCGCTTAGAAAGTTTTAGGTTCACCGACGACAGCGTGCGACATGCGGGACCATTCAAGCTGCATACAAGGAACAGTAAGGGCAGAGGGGTGTCGTGATACCTTCCGAAGAAGGAAATGGTGCTTGGCGCTACTGAAATCCAGTGTGGAAATATATTGCTCAATTCTTAATTTCCGTAAAATTACGTCCATGGTCTTAAACATAGAGTCTATAGCATAGAATCTATAGCTCTCATCTCTCTTGCGAACTATTACAACGGCAATAGACCTCTCGCTGATTGATCTGCGAATTATGCCTTAAATAGGAATTTTGTGTACTTGCGCATGCATCCAGCTCTATCTTCCGCGAGACTGGTTAGTAACGATACCTAATCGGCCGTGCATCGCCGATATGGATCACGTGTTCAGTTAAATGCGTGCAGCCTAGAGATTCATCAACAATTGACAGTATCCGGTGAAGAGTTCCTCGAGGGCTCATCGTTGACTATCGTCGATATCCGCTAGGCATATAGAGGCAAGCGATAAACGGAGCTGAAGGAGACGGTGCAGAACCGTAGCGGGCCGATATCCGCTGCATCCTCGATCGGCATAATATTGTCGGTGGATAATCGCATTGAGAGTATGATACAACTCCGCATCCAGTAGAAATTCTGTTTCCAAGTCAGGAATTGAAATGATGTGTATCTCCATTTTGATGCCTATGGTTACAAACGGAAGTATATAAACTCAATATTTCCCGGCGCGTATCTAACGCCAGATTCTGGAAAGAGTTGAAGTAAATTATCTAGGGCAGACGCAATCTTCAAATCGATTGACCCGAGAGTTGTGTCAATGTTAATGTCGACGACTGCAATTTTTGGCTTTGGGCTCATGCGACCAAATTAAACTGGTAATCTTCAAACGCGTAACTCATTTTTGTACTTCGGTGAATAGATTCCGTCATAGCGTTAATAATAAATTTATCGATTGGCAGCGTCAGCCTACGGCATTCGGCAATTCTTTGATGTAACTCATCGATGTTGTTTCCCTTGGCGCCGTTTTATCAAATTTTCCATTGGTGCATGATTTTTCCAATGTACGTGCACTCGACCATGCTGATATAACGTATAAAATAATAACATCGATCATATTGTATTAAAGGGCGAGCTGTTTACATGTCTTTGGTCGATGTGATGTTTCTCCCTTCCAAGCCCTTGGTAACGAGGATCCAAGAAGCCAGACGACAAAAGAGGCCAACAATTAAAATGTTCGTTATCTTGTAAGTACTTGTCTGGTTGCATGCGAGACTATCGTATGGCTGATGAAATGCAACTTGCACCTTTTGTGTATTGTCATCCGTGACACGTGTTTGTAAATGTATCTAAGCTTTTTGTGGCTGCTTGTATCAGTGATCCAAGGACCGCAATGCATATTTGCGGTATGTGTGTATTTATTTCCGCCAAATTAAAATCAATCAAATTAGATAACTGTTGATTAGCAGCTGTCGTGTTACGTCTTTCAACTCTGCTCGAACTAGCTTCACTAAACTGCTGTGCGTAAGCTGATGTATTATAATGCTCAGCATATCCTGCTTCCATGGTGTTTTAGTCCGCAAGTCAGCGATTTTTTCGTCATACATTATCCTCGGCCGAAAATTAGTTTAGATGATTCATTTCTATGTGCTCAGAAGCATAGCTTTATCGACTGCGTCAATAAATCTGAATGTGCCAAAGCCAGGCACTCAAACTTTGTGAAAATATTAAAAGAATAATAAAAACCAAGTTTTATAAGATGATTTTGCATTCAGCAAAATTGTTCAAAAAAAAGTTGTACATCCTATTGAAACAAATTTTCTATGTTCTTTCCAGCTTTACTCTAAATTATAGTTTTAAAGTAAAAATATATCGAATTTATTTAAGGTACATCTTCAAATCTTGTTTAAAATAATTTTTAACAACTCTTTATTGTTTCATATAATATTATTTACTTATTATTATATATAAAAAATTTTTATTGCTTTTCAATATTATATATTAGCACCCCACCTTAAAATATAAATGAAAGCCACCTTATAAACAAATGAAATATGTATTTCAAAATTATTTTACATAATCATCAATGCATTAGCAGGCGAAGTTAGTTTCCGACCCTCAGGTTTAGATGGCGATATAAGTGATACGAGAAGTCAGATGTCTCGGATCTAGTACTTATTTTTTAGTTTTGGCATTTACCTATAAAATTTAGTTACACGGCGCCATCATTTGTGTAATCATTATAATTTTTTCATCAGCGAAAAACGAATCGTGATAAATCGTTTTTTTGACATATCCTTTTGCACTATTATGATTTATAAAAAATAAACGAGCAGAAAGTTATCGATTGCTTCAAAAATGTTATAGCGAAGAAAATCCATCGCTAAAATCATGTAGAAAGTGGTTTCAACGGTTTAGAAGTACAGATAATGATGTTAATGACAAAGAGCGTTCTGACCAACCGAAAATATTTGACGATAGTGAATTGCAAGCATTATTGGATGAAATCTCAGCTCGAATACAGAAGGTATTCGCTCATAAGATAGGATTCAGTGACAGAGCAATTGACAAACGTTTACATGCGATAGAAAAGATTCATAAAGAAGGAATCGATGCCACACGGTTTGACCGAAAGTGCCATTATGTATCGATACAACATCGCGCTGTCTTTGTTTGCCAGGCAAAAAAAGATGAGTTTTCTGTGGCGTCTTGTGAGTGGTGATAAAAAGTGGAAATGCTATGACAATCGCAAGCACAAAAAATCATGAGTGGACCAGGCCAACGGTCCACATCGACACCAAAACGGAACATTCGCAGTGAAAAGGTATTGCTGTGCATTTGGTGGGACCAACAGCCTGTGCTATACTACGAGTTGCTAAAACCGAATGAAATCGTCACTGCCGTGGTACACAAACGCCAACTGAATGATTTGCAACAGAAATTGAACGAAGACAGATGAACAATCGCGAGCAATAGGCGCAAAGTTATTCTCTTGTATGACAACGCTCGGCCACATGTTAGAAAAGCCGTCAAAAATACCTTGTTGGAGCCTTCTAATTAATATCTATTCACATCGATGCCGAAATTCAGAAGTGCCCGAATATGTGGATGATTAGATCGTCTCGAAACCGCCATTGTTATTTCGGCCAGGTATCGCCATATTGTCAGAAAGATAGGAAAAAGCAGTAGAAAATGATGAGAAATATATAAAAATATATATCAAAAATATTTAAAGATATATATAAAAAACTATAATGTTCACACAAATGATGACGCCTGTTCACTGAATTTTATTGGTAAATGCCAAAACTAAGAAATACTTTTCGTACTACTTATATTGCCATTGTGAAGGTCGGAAACTAGGTTCGCCTTCTAATATAAATGATGATATATGAAACAATAGGGAGTTTGTTAAATATTTTTTTAAACAAACATTGGAAGTCTACCTAAAATCAATTTTTTATAGTCGATACGTTTTTGATTTAAAACTATAATTTTATCAGCAAAATTAAAAATTCAAAAGTACTTGTTCCATGTATCATTTAAGATTCAAGATAGATCCCATGCATATCGACTTTCACTTGAGCTAATTATAGCCATTCAAAACGCTCATTAATAATTGCGTTTTTCTTGATAATTGTTAACAAAAATGGATAACACAAAAATAACATAAAAATGACATAAAAATACAACTTTAAGTTAAGTCCCTGGAGGAGCCGTAGCGAGCTCGAAACGTTGGACAATTCTTCAATTAGGTAAGGGTGTTGGGGACAGTTAGACTGCACTTTACTAACAAAGAATTTTTTCAGTTAATATTTTATTTTCAGATTAGTCTACGGGGGTGAATGTAAACAAGGACAGTCTTACTGTCATAATTTTAATTTAATTTTTAATTTAATTTTTAATTTAATTTTTATTTTTAATTTTTATTTTTAATTTTTATTTTATTTATTTACTTTTTTTTTTTTTTTTTTTTTTTTATTTTATTTATTTACTTATTTTTTTTTTTTTTATTTTTTATTTTTATCATATTGAAATGAATAATATAAACTAACTTTCATCCAAGAATAAATATATGACATAAAATATTTCTGGCTCCCGGACAATAATAAATTCGTCGATTTTACAAAATATTTTCTTTCTTATTTTTCTTCTTAGCACCCGAGGCTTGTCTTCTATTTCATTCTTTTATTTCCTGACTTCTTATATTCTCTCTCTCTCTCTTCTCTTTTAGTATTTCGATGTGATTAAAGTCTGTTAATTTTGATCTATTTTAATAATCTAAACTATATTTCTGTAATTAGCCAAATGAATGAATCTTACGAAAGTCGGGATATTTAATTTAGTATTGCTTAATTAGTAATTAATTAATCAATGAATACTAATTTAAATAATCCAAGTCAATAACCCATTGAGCAATGTTTATTTAACGGTCATTGTGAAAAGACGGAAAACAGAAAAACAACTAATACGAAAAAAATTTTTTACGTATATTTTTATGTCAAAAAAAAGATAAAAAAAATTGTTTTATTCTTAATTATAATTTGTTATTAATAGTTTGTAATTTATGCCAATTTTACTTATGATTTTATCAATTATTTAACTGTTTGGAAGGAATACAAAACATTTCTTTCCATCATAAGTGATGGCAGAGCTAATAATTAATCGATAGTAAAAAGAAACGTGCCAATCAAATTCACAAAAATTGTGAGCGGAAAAAATTATTTTTGGAACAGTAAGTGATACCAAAAACAAGTTATTTTTAATGAACTTGAAAACGAAATTTGAAAGAAGACACCAAAAATTTCCAAATTTCCACTCAAAAAGAAAAAAATTCTATTTTTTAATTTTACGAAAAAGACAAGCAAAAGAAAACACAAAAAAAATTCATTTTTGAATTTTCTAGGGATCTTGCGATTTCGGACCTTTAGAACTGGACGATCGGCATGCGTATAACTGCATACAGTATATACATATCAAGGGACGGGCCTGGGAATAGGAGCCGAAATCTCCGACTTGATGCAAATTAAAATTTTTGAATTTCATTTTGAATTGCAGACACGTATATATATATATATATATATATATATATATATATATATATATATATAATGTATGATTATTTTTATAATTATACATCTAATCAATGCATTATATCATATCTAATATATATATATATATATATATATATTTATTTGTGCGTGCGTGTGTGTGTGTGTGTGTGTGTGTGTGTGTGTGTGTGTGTGTGTGTGTGTGTGTGTCTGCAATTGGAATGAAGAATTTATAGAGAAATAAATTATATTTATATAGGTCGAGTAAATAAAAAGTTATCACCAGACTGTATACAATTTCTTATATAAATATTTGGCACATTATTTTTATTCGTATCCATATTGGATCACCCTGTTATACCTCCCGTACGCATGCACCATCGTTTTTCGTCCCGCCATCCTACCTCTGTTTGACGATTCCGGACGGCAAAGTAGGTCGCGCTTACCATACCAGCAAGCCAATAGACAAGGTTGAGATTTTCTAGAAGTACCTTCGCTTCAAACGTTTAAGCCGGAGGAATTATTAGGGAGCGCTCGTCAAAGGCTGAATTATTGTATGAGGGAGATAGAGTTTCCAACGCCTAAGTGGTCAAGCGGTAAATCCCCTGACTGGCGGATATTGTAACCACCCCGGAGCGAAATTCAGGGAGGGGTGGGGTCAGCGTTCTAATCGAGATCGAATGAAAATCAGAACCTGAGTCTCAGAACCTGGAAAAATCGGGACCATCTGAGGAGATTGGACCGGACCAAAAGGCGCCAGAGGTAGCTGGTACTAGATTAGAGAATAGATTATTTCTTATTATAAAACCGCGATTTTCTCCCTCGACCACTTGTACGCGCGGGCGGAATACACCGTCGCACACACACACGTACACGTTAATCACGCTCTATCGTTATGCTTGGGTGCGTGTATAATTCCCGCTCGAATCTCTTAAAAAAGCAAACAAGCTAATTGATCATTTATCGTGATCACATACGATTTATAATTATTTATTATAATCCATTAAGTAACGTATATAAATTAGAGTAGTATATGTTCATGCGTATCGAAAATAAATCGAATATAACTAAATATAATGAATCTATATCAACAGATAATTCCCGCATGAACGACCATCGACGCACATATAAGCATAACGAAATAGCTCAAATTGAATTTCGAATACCTGACACGATTCGGTGATATTTGAATTGCAGCTCACATTGCGGGCCCGTTATTCTTCGGTTGTCGCTATTACGGCTTTTCTTCCTCTTTTATAATTTTCCGATATTCAAAACAAGGGATAACAATCACAGGAACGATCAACAATAAATGTACAAGGAAAACAATCTTCAAAATAACAATAACAATGTAATAAAACAATTCAATAAAATAGAAAATAAATCTCGTGTCTCTATGCTTCGACAAAAATTCGACTAACTCACTTTTTCCCCCACTCCCTTACCTCCAGCTAGAGTTCGACAGTGGCTATAACAGGCCGTCTGTCTCTCTCTAGTTCAAAACGAGCATCGATACTTGGTGCCATATTATTATCATAAAACAATCAAACGTTTACTACATCAATAATCATTGATGAATATCCAATCTCTTTTTTCATCTATGTAATTTAGTATTAAACTTTAATACGATATAATTACTCTATATTTTGTTCTCTTAAGAAGTAATATTTTCATGCTCAAATCATAAATAATAATAAACTCTTAATTGTATTTATCTATACCTGCACCATTTTTAAGAAATTATCAAGTGAGGAACAAAACTAATTTTGTATTATACACTGTGTTCTGCACATCTATCTTATTTTTCAAATTCAATATTGTTTTTGAATATTTTAATTTAAAAATATTGCAAATTCTCTAAGCATGGATCAAAGTAGTCGTGACAAAATAAAAATGGAAAGACGTGTCGACCACAAAAGAAATATGGTAAGAGGAAAAATGCTGGAAGGAAGTCTGTGAATATAAATAAAGCATCAAAATCAACATTATATAAGCATGCCAAGAATCTGAAATAAAATGTTACAGAAAGTGAACGTTAAAGATGTGCAGAAAAATAGTGATGTTGGTGGTTTAGTGGAAAAATAAAAGAAAGCGAAAATTTTTTCAGTATTCGTATTATTTTTTGTTTCCAAATTGTTTAATTATGAAAATATTATTTATTAATAAAGGTATAACTCATTATAGGGCACCAACCTTAAATTAGAGGATTAGCGCGTGATCAAGATTGTATCTGAGAAAAGGGCAGAGTTCAGGTATTGTATGTATGTGTATGTATAGGTATGTATGTATGTATGCATGAGCGTATGCATATATATATATATATATATATATATATATATATATTCTCTTTCTTTTCATGTTTTACGTCAACGTATCTCTTTTCTTTCAAAAGGTACATGATATTGTTACTAAAACTTAAATTACATCAATTGAAATTTTAAACTTAGTTGACTTTCAGTATTCGATAAATAAATGTTTATAACTATTTTTGTCTTATTCTGCTACTCTTAAGCTTTAATTTATTGTTAGTCTGAATAATTTATCTATTGTAACGGGGTACTAATTTAATAAATACCCGGTAAAAGCAACCGTTAATAGAGGTGTAAAGAACTTGAAATGGATTAAATTGTTTTAGAAACAATTTCGGTGGACCGTACGTTCTTTACTATTATTTTTCTTCGGACTTACCTTTTATCCTAGAATTTACTTATTTTTAATTTATATTAATAATAAATTATATTAATAGATTATTAACGATCCAGGAAAGGCCGGGTTAATTATCAGGTACCGGGGGAATATTATGTTTCTTTACAACAAACTTCTTTACTTTCTAGTATAAACAAAAAAAAAACAGAAAAATTTATTTATTTGAATAGATAAAAAAAATTTTAAGATTTATTAAATTCTATAAAATTATAATAAATCATATAGTACCTCCCTCTATTATGCAGCCGCGTTATGTTAATACACGTTTCCGTTCACACAGGGTGTGAGAGAGAAAAATTTACAAGTATAACAGAGAGTAAAGCAACAAGAGCGCCGCCTTACGGAGAACAAGAAGAACTAATATCGAAAGCTGTGTGCGCGTCTGTTGTTCTTATAACTACTATTCTATGTTAATATCTCTCTATCTCTCTTACACTTGAATTTGATAAACTAAATATACACAATATTTAAATTACTAAGTGTTGGGAACCAGTAAATTTAGATCTGTTTCAATATGTATTTATTTATTAGTTACAAAATGTGGCTAGTGAATTATATTGTTTACACTTATATTGTACAAAGATAGACTGTATATATGGAATTTGAGATGAATGCGTGTGAACGTCCTGACGGTTGCTGTAGAACTGATTCTTCTTGCGACGCTCTGAAAAACTGGAGGACAGATTGCAATAAAGGAAGTGTGCAATAAAATAAAGGTCACACAGGTAGAAGCTCTGTCTTGCTTCTTAGCCTATACATATTAGCGACGTATTCCAACACTAAGCATATGCTTGATATCGAATAAAATCAATAAAAATTATTATTCAACGGATTTCAAATAAATATGAGTATTCAGAAGATTCACCAACCTCGTAAAACAACGCCGAAAATTTTCTATCCAACGTTGAACAAAAAAACTTGATCTCAAAACTCGCTCTTTCTGATGAACACTCTCCCGAGTTTTCGTCAAAAAGAATACCGGCCAGTTTTTCGACGTAAATACTAATTCCGATGAAGAATATCAATATTGCAATTTCCAATAATTTTTATACTCTTTTTTTTTTTTTTGAAAAATATTGGAAAAATATCCGGGTACACGTACCTTGAAACTATATTTTTTTAAAAGCACAATAACTGTTATTCAACTATATTATAATGTCAAAATTTTCTATATTATCTTATAATTATTATTCTATATTATTCTATATTATCTCAAAATTATTCTTTTTCTCTTTCTCTGTCTTTTTCGCTTTTTCCCTCCTTTTTTCCTCATTATTCTTGGTAATTAACATGTATATGGTAAGGTAGCCTATACATGTTACACTATTCTTTTTCAGGAGATATTTGATATTGAAACAGCGATTTTTCACAATTTTCGAAGAAACTTAAGATATAACATGTTTTTTTTTAACATGAATCACATAACTGCGTAACTTTTTTCCATTGATTTATTATTCAACATAACCTATTCTTCAATTTAAACTACTTTTGATTAATTGATCAAGTATCTTTGAAATGTTATATGATTTTAAAATTTAATTTTTTAAAATTTTTTAACAACATTTGGATTTCTTTGGACTGTTTTATTAATAAATGTGCTATAATGCTAAACCTATATGTTTTTTCTTCTACCTTCTTTGTCCTCAATTTTGATCTTTTTTTTTGAATATATATTTTACCTATGAAAAGTTATATAACTTTCAAGATGTAACGTTCCTATTCCCCTCGGGATAGTTTACCCGGTTTTTTTCCAGGGTAATTTAAAAGGGGAGGAAGCATATTCGGAATTGGACGTGGATCGGGAAAATAATTTCACAACACAGTATATTTTTTGTAGAAAAATATAAAAATAAATTTATTAAAAAAAAAGATATTCCGCACTCAGTCTCGGTTCTGTAACAAAAAACAATAAAACAAAATGATTACTTAATATACGTAATATAAAACTTAATAAGCTAGATTAACAAACTCGTAATAGTATAATTTATTTAAATGCACGCTAGTTTCCGTGAAATTTAATTAATCCGACACTAGTTTTCGCACGTATACCGAGTGCTATCTTCCACGCGGGGGATTTAACCGTATTAGGTAGATTTTCATTTAGGTATAAAACAAAGGTGTGCTTAACTCCGCTGGCCTTTTGAGGAGCGCCTCGTAATCAGGATCAAGAGTTAAGAGGTAATAAACTATTACAGGATAAGAGAACTGCAGGTCTTCTGAGGAGCGCCTCGCAACCAGGATCACGTTCGCATCAGGAAAGGTAAAATTATTAACCGTCTGTCGTTTGAGGAGCGCCTCGCAACAGAGATCAAGTTAATAATTTCGCTAGTGATATATTAGACAGGATTGATCGAGCTCTGGACAAGAGTTAGCTCCGGGAGAAGTTCAAGAGATACGACGAACTCCCTGATTTTGCCTTTTGCAGGCCCTTCTATAATTAAATTATCGGGTATTATCGTCGCCGCTTGTATAACATCGGACAAGCCGCCGTTTTATAATAATAATATTAATAATAATAATATTACTAATAGTAACAATAATAATAATATTAATAATTTGTCGATGGATGGCAGTACGTCCTCGTTGGACGGGTAAGGCGGTGTCGCTGCTCGTCGGTGGCCCCGGGATGGGGCGGTCACTCCGCACAATCGGGAGTAGGTTGCAGGCTCCTTAGGTCGAGCCCTACAACGATGTCTGCGTAACGGAAGAAACGAACTATATCGCGAAGCAAAAACACAAGCACTCGAAACCAACTCTCTTTTTGAGTTTTTGAAAAAGGCTTGATAGCACGTCTCAAGCGGAGATCTCTCTCAATTCTGACTATACCAAAGTTCGCGTGCGATGATCTCTTCCCACTCCCCGCTCTCTCTCTCTCTCTCTCTCTCTCTCTCTCTCTCTCTCTCTCTCTCTCTCTCTCTCACACACTTACCTTTCCGCCAGAGTATTAGTGCGTCGACCTGTACCAACTACATATTAGTATTTACATATAAACAAGAGAAGAGTATATACATATGTACAAGGGCTACACTGGGAGAGAGAGCATAGGGACGTGGGAAAGCAAGCGTACGCGGCGCTTGCGTTTCCTGTCACACGCCACCCCTCCAGACGCTGGTAGCTGAAGCGTGGCAGCTCGATCCAACATCTCTCTCTCTCTCTCTCTCATGTTGACCGTCGTGTCAGGATAAGAATTACCACACGATACATAACTGGGGAATGTCTTTATAAGGATAGGATGGAAAATCAAGGCGCAGGTGCATTATTCACCTACATGCCTGTTGACGGGTGCTGGCTTGGGCCCGAGTGCGGCGGGGGGATTGGTCCACGGTAGTGCTGAGCTCTGGCTCTTCCTGGGGCGAACTGCTTTTGGCCTTACCAGGTGCACACTACTATGGCAGGCGGCTGCGCTGTTATGGGGCTTTGTAGGGGCTCGCGCTTCAGTCCTTCGACGGGATACGATTCGCGTCTTACGCGGTCTCCCTAGCCTACGCGGCGCGTCGTCGGCGTTAGGTCGTGTGGCATAGCCCGCGGGGGTATCGCTTCGCACGGTCGTACCGAGTTACAATGAGGCGCGTCGTCGGGTCGCCGTACGTTCACCAGTGGTGTTACAATGCGGTTTCGCTCGCTCGCCTCTTCCGTGTCGGAACCGTTATCATCTGCGGGGCCGTCATCTCGATTATAGGGCTTCAGGTCAGCGACATGATGCTTACCTGCATCTCTTCCTGTAGAGTCGATCAGTAGATAAACATTCGTGCCAAGTTTCTCCAGGATGGTAAAGGGCCCGTCGAATTTCGGGGCAAGCTTGCCGGCGCTGACGCCTTGTATGACAGACGAGAGGATGCAATTACGCCACTATACGTGATCGCCAATCTCTTAATGAACATCGCGACGTATCGCATTTAAGTAGCGAGCTTTCTGCGAGTTTTCCGCAGCCTTTATATGGAGATCAAATAACTTCTCCATACGCTCTTTCTAATGCTGTAGAGCAGCCTTTTCTTGCGCAAGCTGTGCGCGCTGCTCGTCTTGGCGACGATGCATGCCAGGAGCTGAGGGGTGATGACCCATGTTAAGGAAGGCCGGACTTACGCCAATGGAGTCTTGTACGGATGTGTTGTACGCAAACATCAGCTCGGCGATATGCGCATCCCAAGTGCTATGAGACTCCTCAATGAAGGCGATTATCGCGGTCTTCAGAGTCCTGTTGACCCTCTCTAACGGATTGGCTTGAGCGTGATGAGAGGGTAACAATGAATCCTCCACTCCACGCTCCACAAGGAATTTGTCGATGATCTTATTACGAAATTCAGTGCCATTCTCGGGTACTGATAGGAATACTTCGGGCGTACCAAAACGTAAAAATATGCGATCTTTCAACTCCCAGCGAATCGTTTGCGCATTCGCCATTCGGATAGGGATACACTCTAACCAGCGAGTGAATAGATCCACGAAGACGAGCAAGTACTCGTATCCTAGGGTAGATCGTGAAAACGGACCCATCACATCTCCAGTTACTACTGCCCAAGGACGGGTGACCGTTCGATGACCCGCCAGGCCAGCTGATGCAGTCTGCTGTATCTAACATTGCTGGCACACGGTGCATTGTGTCACAGGCACGGATAAATTGTGTCACATCTTTGTGCAATGAGGGCCAATAGTATGATCTTACAATACGGTCATATGTCTTATGGTGTCCGAAATGACCAGCTGTGGGCTCCTCATGACATTCATGAAGAACAGTACGGTGATCTTCTTCAGGCACAACTAACTTCCACGCATCCTGGTCATCTACTAAATCTTCGAAGGCCGGATCGGGACGGTAGTAGTATAGTCATTGTCTAACAGCTTTCTAACATGGGTGGTCGGTCGGGTCTCTCACCACTTTCTTACGAATGCGCAAATACCAGGGATCTTGCATATCCGTGACGCCGAGGTAGGCTACTTTGCAGGTCGGCTCATCTTCGTACAAATGAGAGAGGGCATCTGGTACGCAATTTAAGGTACCTTTCCGGTGGATGACTTTGTAGTCATATCCCTGTCATTCTAAGGCCTAATGGGCAAATCTGGCCGTAGGGTTGCGCAATGAGTGCAGCCAACGCAGGCTGCTGTGATTGGTTATCACTTGGAAGTGGTAGCCCTCGACGTACGGGCGAAATTTACGCACAGCCCATAGCACGGCGAGGCACTCACGTTCGGTGACCGAGTAAATATGCTCAGCCGCAGTCATAGTGCGACAAGCGTAGGAGAGTACGTGCTCCAAGCCATCAATTGATTGCGTGAGCACGGCGCCTAGTCCCAAGTCGCTGGCGTCCGTCTGGATGACGAACGCTTCTCCGAACGACGGTCGAGAAAGAACTGGTGCAGATGCGAAGAGCGCCCAGATCTGTTCGAAGGCTTGCTGCTGATAGCTGAAGGCTTGCTGACGCAAAACATAGAAACCTACGGAGCTGAATCAGGTTCTTTGGTGCGGCGTAATTCAAGATTGGTGCAATATTATCCGAATCGGGTCGGAAACCGTTATGATCCATGAGAACGCCGAGAAACCGTACCTCTGTTAGTCCAAATTTTCTCTTCTGCCTATTAATGGTCAAGCCGGCATCGGAAATTCATCGCAGAATATGTTCGAGCCACCTGAGGTGCTTGTGAAAGCTCTCCGTAGCGATGATCACGTCATCGAGGTAGGCGAAGACCACCGGCTCCATTTCAGCGCCGATCAGCTTGTCGCTTAACTGCTGAAAGTTTGCAGGCCCAACGGCGAGACCATATGGCATACGTGTCCATTCAAATAACCCCATGTCTGGGACCGTGAAGTCAGAGAGGTGTCGCGATTCCTCCTGAAGAGGGACCTGATGGTAGGCGTTGCTGAGGTCCAGTGTGGAGATGTCTGAGAGACCGGATAATAACGCTGCTTAATCGGTTTAGCATCGCCGACATCGATCACGTGGTCGGTCAGATGCGTGCAGCCCAGAGGCTGATCAACCGGAGGCAGCGTCCGGTCGAGGAGTTCCCGCAGAGCTCGATGTTGACTATCGTCAATATCTGACAAGCCTATATGGGCAAGTGAATACGCCGAAGTAACAATCCGCAGCCAACACCCTCGATCAACATGGTGTTGTCGCGCGAGTGGCTGACCGCATTGAAAGCGCGGTAGAAGTCTGCACCGAGCAGACAGTCGGCTATTATCGGCTCAATTTTATCTGTCGCGAGTCGAGTGCCAGATCCGGGAAAGGGTCGAACTAGACAACCGAGGGCAGATAGAATCTGCAAGCCGATTGCTTTTAGAGCTGTACAAGCAGCCCCTGCATCGAGCAGTGCATGAATGCGAAACTCGCCTATGCCCGCCTGTACCCACCATCGTGAATACCGATCGAGGTCGACACTTGTGGCTGAGTCAGAGGAGTCACGGTCGTGATGCTCCTCCTTTACAGACAGGAGGGGGCAATCATTATTACCCTGTGTCCTCGCAGCTGCCTGCCGATCTTCAGAGATCTCACAGAGCGTAGGGGCGAGTTGGACCTCAATCACTTGCCCTTTTTCGTATTTCCCGAATACTCGGGACAGCTGCGTACGGTATGGCCTAGCCAACTACAACTCCAGCATAAGAACCGCGGATCAGCGCCTGCTGTCCGACCTTTGTTCCTGTCGCTGAGGGTCTTGCACACGAGCTTTCTCCTGAAGGATGGCTTCCTCTCTGACTTAGGCGAAGTCGACGCTTCGGTCTTCCCTGTAGGAGGCGACCTCGGGCGTGAGTCGCCACTGCTCCTCTTCGTCATAAGAGCTGTGATACCTGGCGCCTCTAAATCAGGGGAGGTGGCTCTAAAGCCCGCCTCTTGCAGCAATCCTCGCACTAAAGCTTTGCAGTCGGGCGTCTTCACATCCACGGCCACGATCTTTGGCTTCAGGCGCGCCCGAGACGTGTCTGCCGCATGAAAAGCCACATCGGGCATTATACAGTCCTCGGGTTACTGAGGTGGTTTAAAGTTGTGCTCAGCGTCGAGGACGCATTTGGCCTCTCGAGCGAGCTCGATTAGACGATTTACGCTCGTAATATTCTCCGGCAGAACTACATTCTGTATCTCCGGGAGTAGATTACGGTAGATGAGAGCGAGCTGTTTGTCGTCCGACCATGGTTCTTCGATCGATTTAGGATCGTCATCAAACAGAACACGTAGACACGTTTTACATCGCGTTTGGCCTGCGTATGCCGTTGTGCTTCGCTAATCAGCTCAGCTTGAAAGCGTCGGTCGACACCGTAGTAGCTCCGGGCTGCGTGGCAGAACTTTTTCCACGTGGTCTAGTCTTTCCGAGATAGACGGTACCAGTGTAGGGTGACACCGTCGAGGAGCTCCATCCAGCTGCGACATTCCGCGATCCTCTGCAGAAATTCCTCCCCCCTTCCAAGCCCATGGTGCCGAGGGTGGCAAGGTGCCGAGAACGTAGGCTCACCGGTCGGCCCTGAAACTCTAATGTTGTTAGAGTTCTTGTCACTTTCCAAGTATTGAAGATCGTACCTGTCTTGGGAAGTGACACAGTCGCGTAGCGGCCTTTTTTGCAGCTGTTGTTGAATGTTAGCCAACGTAGCATGCATTTCATTTTGCCTTTGCTGCAGATCTTCGACACTGCTGTTCTGTTGTCGCATTCAAGTTTGTAGCATATTCTGTAGGTTGTGGAATCCAGGATTAATTGCTAGATTATCTTTAGGGTCAACAGACTGAGGCTCGATTACTGCATCTGAGGCATAGGATGCGAGTTGCGTGTAATGTCATTTATGACACATGAGTGGGGGGACGTAGCTACGCTTGTTATGGCTACCTGATTCGGCGATTCATTGGCTGTGCTACATGCGAGCGGTTCGTGCCTGTTGATCTCTGCCAAATTAAAATCGATCTGGTTTTGCATTTTCTGATCGCAGCGGTTGTGCTATGTCTTTGGCCTGTGCTCGGATTACCTTCCTGAGCCCGCTGATTCATCAGCTTTTTCGGCGTATGACGCTTCTATTTTATTTAAAATATATGTTTTCATTTCGTCGCGTATTTCGAGGTTACAATAATTTTTAATAGATTTTTATCTGAACGCGCGCGTGTCTTTACGGTATCGGCCCCACTCTCGCATTCCACACAGTCTCCCGGGCTATAGTTTCCTGCCAATCTGCGAGATAGCCTGGCAGCCCTTTGAAAAAGGGAAGCATCATTTCTTAATTCCAACTCCGTTGTTATGATATCTGTCTTCTCCTCGCATAGGCTTTGGAGCCAGTCATTAAAAACGTTTGGAGGGTTTGTGATCATTTATTTATTTAATTGACGGGGAACCAAAGAGACCAACGAACAAAAAAAACAAAGCGAAACAAAAAAGAAACAGAACAGCAATAAAAAATATTTTTGTTCTTTATTTATAAATTTAAAAAAAGCGAGAAATTTGACATTAATTAATTATAATTGTGAAATAAATTGTAAAATTAATTAATTAACTAGATGAACGACAAATTTCTCGGTAATACTCCATCAATTGGAAAACAGCAAAAACAATAAAAATTAATTTAACAAACAATTAACCATTTCAAAAAAAATTTTTGAGAGAATTTATTCATTAGTTAATTAATTAATATATATTAAATTAGTTAATGAATGAAATAATGCCAGTAACTAACCCATTGAGTGATGTTCATTTGATGATTGTTACGACGAGATAGAACACCCAACAAAAATTTTCGTATGTTTTGTCGTGATAGAAGAAAAGAGACGAGACCAAAAAAGGAAAACAAAAAAAGCAAAGAAAATTGTTATTTCATTGTTAATTGTCTAAATCATTATTTTATATTAATGATATAAAATATTGAATTTTATCTTCATTCATCAATAAATTAAGTCAATGGTTTTAACAAACAGTTTCACCAACGACTAATAGGTGGCGTCTTGGATCACGAATATCAATACAATGTAGTCCGCTTAAACTATTAATACCAGGCCAGCTCAGTTGAATGTTAATATCCAACTTTGGGATTCGTATCCTAAAGAAGGTGTGGTGTTAGTTGGTGTTTCCTTCTTTGTTCTTCAGGTTAATCTGACACTACTCTCACATCTTATGGATATCCTTTGATTTTTGTAAATTTGATTTTCTCTTACGTAGGAAAATCTCTCTCTCTCTCTCTCTCTCTCTCTCTCTCTCTCTCTCTCTCTCTCTCTCTCTCTCTCTCTCTCTCTCTCTCTCTCTCTCTGTCTGTCTTTCTTTCTCCTTCTCTTATAAAATAGTTCTTTATGCCAAATCATACGAAATATAGTTTGTGACGACAAAATATAGTTTTCTTTTCATAAATTATATTAATATTAATTTCAGAAATGTGGCAAGAAACTATGTTGCTTTTTAGTTTGAATAAAAGAAATGACGTCAAAATAGGATTCTTTACCAACAACCTCGAAACTGTGAATGTAAATATAAAATATATCGTCACTTCTGCATAAATTAGCAATTATTCATCATCTGCTTCAAAAATATGCTATTCGAATACTAACATTTTCCTGAAATTTCAGTTATTATTACGAAAAAAATTGACCGTATTTAATTGAAAAAACGGAAATATACGATGTATATATGTGTATATATAAATATATATATATATATATATATATATATATATATATATATATAAATACTAGCATCCCCCGCCTCGGCTTCGCCCGAGATAATAATTTAACCGATTTCATAAGCAATTCAATAATATCTAAGTAAAAAATACTCTATATATATATATATATATATATAAATTTATATTATTATAAATAATTGACCGTAATTTATCTATCGTCGCTTCTGTATATACAGCATGTATATAAAGAATGTACAACCGTATTTAATACACACATATATGCATATTACATACGGCTTCTATGAGGAAAATTGTATTTTCGAGTTCGAGCGGTAAAAATAGATGTCCAAGTGTCTCGAAGTCGTCCCGTCATACCTAAAATCGTCTTCTATCGTCCGAACACGAAATTCCCCGTGGAAATCGTCCCGTTATACCTGGATATTGTCTTTTACCGTCCGAACATGAAATTTCCCGTAGAAGTTGTTTCGATGTATCTTAAAATAGTTTCCTACCAACTAAATAAAATAAAAAATAGTCCCAGTTAGAAGTCGTCCCGAGAAAGCTAGCATCGCTTCCTAACGACTAAACACAATACTCTCCTTAGAAGTCGTTCGGAAAGACCTAGGTAAAGTATTTTACCGTCCCAACACGAATCTTTCCATAGAAGTTGATTTCTTCATACCTAGATGTCGTTTTCTATCAACTAAATACAATATTCCCCGTTGAAATCGCCCAGAGACACCTGGACACTGCATTCTATCATCCGAACACACAACTGCCTAGAGAAATTGTCTTGAATTTCGATTGAAGTTTTAAATTTATATTAAAATATTGTTAGTATTTATTAATTTTTCTTATTAGATTATAATAACTTAATTAGTAAATTTTACTTAAAGATAATATCCGACGTTATAATAATATATGTATCAGGTTAATATAAATATCCATATTAATTCAAGTAATCATATTATACCTTGAATTAATATAATTATCGCCTAAAGCTGCGCAAATATTATATTCACGTATTCGGCTGCACATTAAATTTGTGTTGCTTTTAAGCCGCTTTCGCCGAACAGTCTATGGCTTTGATCGTGAATGTTTATGTTTCTAGCTCGGAGACGTAAACACTCTCGACGCGCAGTGCATTCGTACTGTTTAATATAACTATGTTCCACATGAATAACTATATTATATGGAACAGAATTATATCCCGCATATAAATGTAGTTTACAATTATTTTTGCGCATCCGCGTAAATGGTATTGCGAATTTTCGCCAGGGCACTAGGTATTTACAAAAATAACTAGACAATAAAATATATATAGAGGTTATTATAACTAGACAATAAAATATATAAGAGGTAGGGAGACCAAACTAATAAAGTTGCACGTGTCTTTAATTACACTATACGTTCGATATAACAAATACGTGAAGGCACGAGGCGCGCAGGCTGAGAGTCGCCAAGGCGACAGTGTGCGTCGAGTCAGGGAATAGAGATAGAGAGAGAGAGAGAGAGAGAGAGAGAGAGAGAGAGAGAGAGAGAGAGAGAGAGAGAGAGAGAGAGAGAGAGAGAGAGAGAGAGAGAGTAACGTGCTGCCAAGTACAGGCCGGGCCGATGTCGTCGTATCGTCCACTGGAGACAGGAGGCGGCGGCGGCAAGCCCTGGATAGATGGCAGCACGTCCTCGCTGGCCGGGGAAGACGGTGTCCTCGCTCGTCGGTGGCCCCGGGATGGGGCCGTCATTCCTCACAGACGAGAGTCGGATGGCAGGCTCGTTAGTTCGAGCCCTGCAACGATGTCCGCGTATCGGACTCCGCGGAGCTCGGCCCAGTGGATGGCGGCACGCACGACTAGCGACGAAAATCACGCAACAGGAACAGAGTATCTCGCGAACCAAAAACACAAGCACTCGAAACCGACTCTCTTTTTGCGTTTTTGAAAAAGGCTCGATAGCACGTCTCAAGCGGAGCTCTGCTTCAATTCTGCTTCTACCAATGTTCGCGCGCGACGATCTCTCCTCACTCCCCGCTTTCTCTCTCTCTCTCACTTACTTTTCCGCCAGAGTATTAGTGCGTCGACCTGTAACAACTACATATTAGTGTTTACATATAAACAAGAGAAAAGTATATACATATGTACAAGTACTACGACGGGAGAGAGAGCATAGGGATGTGAGAAAGCAAGCATACACGGCGCTTCCGTTACCCATCACAATGTATATATATATATATATATATATATATATATATATATATGAATATTCGTTGTGAATAATTTTCTATTTTAATTATATTAATTAAATACAGTGGGTGAATTCGGTTTAGAACACCCGTTGTATATGCTGGAATGCGCGCGCCAGTATAATGCTTGCTCGTTCCCTTACCGCAGTATTCGCTGCTAGCGCGTGTCGTTCAACGAGCAAGTACATTAATGTGCGTGCGGCATGTATTAGAGGGGAATAGTTGCCGCCGGCCTAATACATTTAACGCGGCTCTCTTTAGCCGCGCGAGGTATATCCCCTCTAACGTAGTTTTCGTATTTGAGCTTAGTGGTAGAGAGAGAGAGAGAGAGAGAGAGAGAGAGAGAGAGAGAGAGAGAGAGAGAGAGAGAGAGAGAGAGAGAGAGATTTACTATCCAATACTATGTATTGGGTTCTCTCTCTACGTTTTGGGCGGTCGCGTCAAATACCTTTTACAGTAATCGTCGCGACCTTTGCCCGGTATCTTTACCGCGTGTTCTATAATATAATATATTAATTTAATTTAGTTTTAGTTAACTTAAATTTTCGTGTATTTCGATTTTACTTATTATTCTTTTCGCACGTGTGACGGAAATAAATTATTAAAATTTAAAGTATTTTGTGTTCGCGATATATTTGTATAGTAATTATATATATTGGTCGTATTAAATTAGCGCAGCCATGTTTTTGGCCCTTGCAAAGAAAACTGTTTAGGTCAATAAAATGAAATTTTCATACTTAATTACATTTTCCAAAATATTTTAGCAATTTTTATTATATTTCAATACTTTTCCCTTATTCTCTATGATTTTACCTTTAATTTGATACCTTAATCATTCATTTATCTCTAGTCGTTCAAAAGATATACGATTTGGCCACAAAATCGCGCTTATTTCTGTGCGCCGTTGAACCATTTGAAGCAACCACGCTGACCGAACATAGAATCGACGTGTAGTATGTTGTCTCAGTCAAACAACAGCCGAAATGCACGTCGCCGTTGATGCTGCAAGTAGCTGAAGATGAAGTAAAGAAAATGTTCAAGGAAGGGGTTACAGAGTGCTCGGACAGTCAGTGAAGTAGCGCACCTGTCATTGTGAAAAAATCTAACACTTTGGTCTACTTTTAAGTGGATTACAGATATCAAATACCGATGAACGGTAGGAGTAGAAAGTTCACGGCCTTCGCAGTACCTGGCTCAGGTCTCTGGAATTAACCAGAATGACGTTTGGACCGACTAACGCCCCCATGAATTTGCAGCGGCTCATCGACGCGTTCTTTGGACCGAGGTAGGAACCCAACGTCTTTAGATACTTGAACGATATTATCATAGCGATAGATCGTTTCAGGCCTATATAAAGTGATTATGGCATGTACTGAAGAGAGTTAAAGGAGCAATTCTATAAGTAAATAAGAAGAATTGCGACGTTTGTCTTGCCAAAGATAATTAGAGATTGTCAGGTACATAGCCAGATCTGGTTTCGTCGCAGCCCTACTCGAAAAACTTTTTTCTGCGGCAGAACCGCGAACAAGGTCCGTTTAGGATCGGTAATGGTAGGATACTGTAAGACAAGATCCGAATACAAAAATATATACGCGTGCAGACAGTGCAAACAGCGATAAGTGTTCACTGTTCAGGATGGCACAAGAGGGGGAAGGGGCAGGCAAGAGTAAAATAAATGCAGACTTTTGTGCATTTGAATTCGTATATATCTATATACATATATATATATATATATATATATATATATATATATAAATATATATATATATATATATATATATATATATATATATCTGATTGTATATTTAATTGTTACAATACTACTGTTACAATTACGGTTACAAACATATATATTTCATTATTATTACCAAAATATTTAATGTTTAGTCCGTTATATATTGCTTATTCTATTTATTTGTTGTCAGCATCAAAGATTCATCTCCCATATAGTAAATTAATTTAAATTATTTTTTTAATACCTAAAATAACTAAAATAAAAAAAATAACTAAAATAAATGCACATATTCGTGTGCTTAATTCCCTATATACGTATATATATATATATATATATATATATATATATATATATATATATATATATATATATACAGGGTATCCAAAAAGTCTCGGAACACCTTAAAAATTTTGCAGGTAAACTGATTTTGGAAAAGGTCAAGGTCAATCTAGAGGTAACATTTGTCAAGGAATTTAATAGAGATTTTGGATTTGAGGTTGGGTTTGACTTTTAAGGTTATTTCAAGGTGAACTTCGTTTTTTCAAATGACAACGGAAATCGAAAGAGTAAAAAATTTTACGTACAAACATGTGCTCAAGTCATGGGTCAAAGATGACCTTGATGGTCACACACGGTTATTTAACCTCGAACAAAGTCCAAAAACCTCTTGGCATAGGAAATTCTCAATTTTTGTACAGAAGTTATTACCTTTATCAAGGTACATGCACCGATAACGTTCTGCACGGCCTTGACGATGCCCTTAAAGGTCATTTTACATTAAATTTTCTTATTTACTTTTAACATTACCCAGGAACAACGACGTGGACGTAATAAAATCTGTTCCCTTTGGGGTGCTTGATTAGTGTGAGCCCCCTTGCCTTATAAACTAAAACTAAAATTAAACTAAAAAATAAACATAGCGCAACATGCAAATCTTGGGTTCAGAAAAAATTAATAAAAACGTAAATAAAAATCATTCTTTTCTTTCAAAATTTAATTAAAATTGATAAATTGAAGTTTTATAATTTTGAACGTGATTTTGAACTGGAACATTTACAAGTATTGAATTGATAGTTTATTTTACATATGAAATATTACTATTAATTTAAAATACCATTACTAAGTAAATAGGCATTAGAGCTTCAAAATAAATTACTATTTTAATTTTTGTGTCAAAATTTTTCTCCGTTCTAAGTTTGCGCTCGTCACTGTGATAACAGGATCGAATAGTTTTTACACTTGATCGTATTGAAATTAATTCTTGAAATCCTTATCACTGTGATCGGCGTTTGGGTAAGATTTGATTTGTTAAATTAGTCAAATTGAATTGACCTGCTGAAAGAGAACGAATATCACTTCTTATGATGAGAGGTTGGGGCGGAATGATACGATCTGTTTGGGTAGTAATGAATCTTTTCAATGCAACTTTTAGAGTTGCTAGAACTCCAATATCATTTCAATCAACGATGTCAAGAACAACAATTACAAAGTTTAATAATCACGATACTATCAAGGAGCTCCGTAGACTAGGCAAACCAAATTCAGGATCAAATGACGAGACTTCATTAAACCTTATGCTATCAATCATTGAGGCTCCACGTAATTATATTCGTAGGGTTAGTCAAGAAAATGTCTTTAGCAAATCGTCAGTACATAACATATTTAAAAAAGCCAAATTCCATCCATTTTAATCTGGTTCACAAGTTGAATGAAGATAATTTCGATCGTCGTGTTGAATTTTGTGAAGACATGATGGAACGCATAATTGAAAATGCTGTATTTTCATACAATATAGCATTCTCAGATGAGGCGACCTTTCACCTCAATTGAACCTTAAACAGGCATAGCTGCAGATATTGATCAGATAATAATGCTCATTGGACTAGACAAAAAAAATTACAGTATCCAGAAAACTAAATGTTTCGACTTTAATTCTCAGCAACAGAATGATAGCTTTTTTTTATTGATGGTTACGTAAATGCATAAAACTATGAACATATGCTACAAAACCAAATAGTTCCTGCAATTAGAGAAGAAGCTGTGGCCAACTTTGCGAATACATGGTTTCAACAAGATCGTGCGGGACCCATCTATGCACGACACGTTCGGAATTTCCGAGAAGTGTTTTTCAATCGATGGTAGAATGATAGTGTATAATAGATACTATAGAATGGCCAGCTAGATCACCTGACTTTACACTTCTTAATTATTTTTTAGGGTACCTTAAAAAATAGGGTATACAAAACAAAACTTCCAAATTTAGACGTATCACGGCAAAGAATTATTGATGAATCAGCGCTCATTCCTACGGAGATTATCCAAAACGCGGTTGATGGTTTTTAAAAACTGGTTAGCTTACTGTCAAGAAGTAAATGGAAGTCAATTTGAGCAGTTAAAGTAAAAAATTGCAGTCCATAATGTTTATGGTTAAATATGAGAAGCAATGGGACTCATGCTAATCAAGCAGCCCAAAAGGCACAGATTTTACTATGTCCACGTCGTTCTGCCTAGGTAATGCTAACAGTAAATAAGAAAACTCAAAGCAAAATGTCCTTAAAGGACATCGTCAAGGTCGTGCGGACTCTAGCCGTTGCATGCACTTTGATAAAGGTAATAGCTTCTATAGTACAAAAATCGAGAATTTCCTATGCCAAGAGGTTTTGAGACTTTGTTCGAGGTTAAATGACAGTGTGTGACCTCAAGGTCATTTTTGACCCATGAATGAGCACAAGTTTAGGCGTAAAATTTTCTGCTCTTTCGATTTCAAAAATAGGGGTTTCGATTTGAAAAAATAAAGTCGACCTCGAAATAATCTTGAAAGTCAAATCCAAAGTTAAATCCAAGGTCGCTAATAAATTGCTTGACAAAAGTGACCACTAGATTGACCTTGACCTTGTCCAAAATCAATTTACTTGGAAAAATCTTAAGGTGTTAAGGGTCTTTTTGGACACCTTGTATATATGTATATATATATATATATATATATATATACACATATACATATATCATATTATATCATCATATCATATGATATCATATCATACTAATTTATAAAGATAAAGCGTGTTTTGGTTGTACACGATAACCGAAAAAACTACTGAATCGATTGTCCTGAAATTTGACATATAGATTTTATGTTATCTTGGGAAGGACATAGGCTTTTTTTTTTATTGAAAATCATTTTACTTTCATTAATAAATTAAGTTAATGGTTTTAACGATCAGTACCACCAGCAGCCACTAGGTGGCGTGTTGAATCACGAACATCAACTCAAAGTAGTCCGCTTAAAGTATTAATACCAGGCCAGCTTAAACGAATGTTCATATCCATCTTTGAGATTCGTAGCCTAAAGAAAGTGTGATGTTAGTCGGTAATACCTTTATTGTCTTCAGGTTAATCTGACACTACTCTTACATATAATGGATATCCTTTGATTTTTGTAAATTTAATTTTCTCTTACGTAGGAAAATCTCTCTCTCTCTCTCTCTCTCTCTCTCTCTCTCTCTCTCTCTCTCTCTCTCCCTCTCTCTCTCTCTGTCTTTCTTTCTCCTTTTCTTATAAAATAGTTCTTTATGCCAAATCATACGAAATATAGTTTGTGACGACAAAATAGAGTTTTCATTTCATAAATTATATTAAATATTAATATTAATTTCAGAAATGTGGCAAGAAACTATGTTTCTTTTTAGTTTGAATAAAAGAAATGATGTCAAAATAGGATTCTTTACCAACAACCTCGAAACTGTGAATCTAAATATAAAATATATCGTCACTTCTGCATAAATTACCAATTATTCATCATCTGCTTAAAAAATATGCTATTCGGATACTAACATTTTGCTTAAATTTCAGTTATTATTACGAAAAAAATTGACAGTATTTAATTGAAAAAACGGAAATATACAATATATATAATGTGTGTATATATAAATATACATAAATAAATAAATATATATATATATATATATATATATATATATATATATACTAGCATCCCCCGCCTCGGCTTCGCCCGAGATAATAATTTAACCGATTTCATAAGCAATTCAATAATATCTAAGTAAAAAATACTCTATATATATATATATATATATATATAAATTTATATTATTATAAATAATTGACCGTAATTTATCTATCGTCGCTTCTGTATATATAGTATGTCTATAAAGAATGTACAACAGTATTTAATACACACATATATGCATATTACATACGGCTTCTATGAGGAAAATTGTATTTTCGAGTTCGAGCGGTAAAAAAATATGTCCAAGTGTCTCGGGACGACGTTTATAGAGAGTATCATGTTCGGAATATAGAAGATGTCTCGGGATGGGAATAAGTGACGCTCGTCTTCTCTTAGATTCAGTTCATAAGGAGCCCCATTTCCTTGCATATGGACCATACCCAGGGTTATGAAATAACTTGCTGAGTCACTCCTAACTCTTGTACAAGTTCTTCTTGCGTTTGGCACGGATCCTCCTCCAGTAAAGCTTCTAATTCTGTGTCAAAATACACTTTGGGCCTTCCTCTGCGTGTTTTGTTCTGCATGTTAAAATCATCACTTTTAAATTTTTGAAACCACTCCCAATAATTTCGCTCACTCAAATTAATGTCACCATATGCTTCTATGAGTAACCGATGTACTTCAGCTGCAGATTGCCTTAAATGAAAGAAATTTAACAATTCCCGCAAATGACCTTTACTTGGGTCAAAACTTGACATCTTAACACAATGAAAACTAAGCGATGCTAGCAAAAAATCAGAGGTATTCAAAGGTTATACTGTTTCCAGATATCAACATATATTATACAACTTTTTACATCTAACAATTTGCATGTTATCTTATCGGTGGTGCCATCTTTTCAAAACGGCGGAAACTTATTTGTACACCAAATATTTAAGTTTAATATAGGATTTGTTCAGCCATAAACTTTGTGAGAACAGGCTCGGCAAGTCCATACTTGCTTCTTTTTATTTTGATGAATTATCAGAATAAATAGCAAAAGAATGTTCATGTAGGATTAATGAAATAAATAGACAAAGATATGAATATTATACGAAGCCTTATTAACACGTCTGAACTCAGCGAATTGCCAGTACCAAGTGTCCGCATAGCGAGGTGGAGCACAGCCGCCGAACGGAGCGCTATCATGTTACATTACTTACACATATAAAATATACTAGGAAGTGCGCAGAGCTAACGTCATTTGTTCCAACACTCTCTCTGTAGCACTGTCGCACTTACATCATTTGTCTTACATATGCAAGTAGCTGAAATAATCATTATTCATTTTATTTAAAATACATACACACTTAGTCATTAATCTTTATTCAAACCGAGTAGCAAGTAATTGAAATGAGCGAACATATTTAATTATAATAGTGAATTTTGATATTAAATAATAATGCAATTAACAGGATGCCTTGATTGCTGTGTGTATGTATAGCTGCTGTGACTTCATTGAAAATAGAAATGAGATTGTGAATATTGGAATCAGTTAGTAAATGGATGAATATAATTTGTTAATAAATCGTTTGAAGTATGATAGTAAATTAGTCCTTTTATTGATTTTACATTCGAGCGTTTATCTTATTCCTCCATTTCGCTCTAATTTTCCTCACCGCCATCTGTAAGTATATATGAATAATTAGCAATTAAATATGCGATTAGTCAGCCTAACGTGAGATTCTAATTTTAACCCTTTTGTAAAAATGTCGGCTAGCTGATCGGCGGTATTAATCCATTTAACTTCTATTAATTTGCGCGTTACGCATTCTTTAATATAATGCTCTTTTCTATCGATTATGTGTGTCAATTTACTACTCCCGTCGGTTTTATCACAGGCTTGAGCGGCTTGATTGTCGCAATATAAAGTTATTGGAAACATCTCTAGTCGCAGAATAGTTTTAAGTGAATTATGCAAAGCTATAACTTTCCGACAGGCGTTGCTCATGGCTACATATTCTGCCTGACAGGTGGACAGAGCTACACTTGGCTGTTTCTGAGTCTTCCCGCCGATTGTATCTCCATACAGTTTAATTATAAAATCGCAAGTTTTTAAGAAACCCTTGCAGTCAGACAAACTGGCATCAGAAAACACGTTTAATTCGTTATCTAGTCCTCTATACATTAGACCTAAGCTTTGTGTCCCTGCTAGATACCTGAATACTCGAGTGACCATTCGCCATTCAAATTCTGTCGGATTGATTTTATATCGACTTAACACGTTTACTGCATACGAAGTATCTGGTCGCGTTGCATTCGCGAGATAAAGCAAGGAGCCTATTGTTTCTCGATATAACCTGTTCGATCTTTCTTTAAAATTATTCCCTATTTCTTCTCTGTCTCTGCGGTCTATATTTGTTGCATCGTTAGGTGTGATTGGTGTACCTACCGATTTAGTATTAATGAATCCGAATCTATCCATCATATTTCTTATAAACTTTTCTTGTGATAATTTCGTTGTGTTTGTGTTTCTGTCGCGTTCGATATTAATTCCGAGAAACTCCTTTGGTTCGTCGAATATGTTGATTTTAAATGCTCTACCTAATTTGTTTATAGTTTCAGAAATCTCTCCGTTATCATTACTCATTACAAGTATATCGTCAATGTACAGCAATAATATTACTATTTTGTTTTGATTTATTTTAATAAATAAGCACGGATCTAAGTCATTATTATTAAATCCTAATTTATTCGCAATTTCGGTAAAATTAATATTCCACCTTTTCGGGCTAACCTTTAATCCGTATAATGATCGTTTTAATTTTAATATGTTGTTTCGATTTCGTTTTTCGCAGTCTGTTAAACCTTCAGGAAATTTTAGATAAATGTCATCCTCTATATCTCCGTATAAGAAAGCGGTTTCTACATCTAGTTGTCTAAGTATTAGCTTGAATTTATTGGCTATAGCTAGGAATGCTCGGACTAACGATAATCTCGATACAGGCGCATACGTTTCTCTAATGTCATATAGATTTTTGTCTCGAAATCCTCGGATTACTAATCTCGCTTTAAAGGTAATTTTCCCATCGTTAGAGATTTTCTTTTTGAATACCCACCGCGAATCTAATATGTTTGGTTTCGGTTGCTCTTTATACATATCGCATCTAATTATTTCTACGAATACGCTTTTCTCGGCTAACCAGTTAATTTCCTGTTGAATCGCGTTTTTCCAGGAATCACTGGCCGGCGAGTTTATTGCTTCCCTATAAGTTTGAGGGTCTCCGTTTATTCGAGCTAGTAGTGCCTGATATTTTATATCTACTTTATTATCCTCCGTATCTAACGAATAAGCTGTTTGGCTTTCTGTCTTTTTGGTCATGCTTCGTGTAATTCTTGGCTCTATTTGTTTGGTAGTTTTTGTACTGTCTTGTTGTCATGTGTAAAATGATCTCTGTATGTCAGACTTTCTATGAATCTTACATCCCTAGACTCGTATATTTTCCTATTCTCCGGTACGTAGATATGATAGCCACTGTTGTTATATCCGACTAAAAATCCCTTAATACCTGTAGTGCTGAATTTATTCTCAGTTCCCCTTTGTTTTCTGAATATCGCGACGCACCCGAATCGTCTCCATTTTGTCCGATCTATTTTATATCTTTCTGAGAGTACTTTTAGCGGTATCCTATAGTTAACCGATTTATGTGGTGTTCTGTTGTATATGTAGTTAGCAGTGGGAACTGCTCAATCCCAGTGTATTGGTGGCATACCTGCATCATGCATTATCGCTCTGACTTAATTTTCTAACGTTCGATTAAATCTATCTGCTATTCAATTGTGCTCTGGCGTATCGGGGCACGTAAACTGTAAGTCGGCTCCTAACTTGTCTAATATTTTTGCCGTATCTGAGCTCGTAAACTCGGTGCCCTTATCGCACCTAAGGTAGCACACTTTTTCGTCAATACCAAGAATATTTCTCAGTCTCTTCACTCCTCTCTTTAAATACTCTCCGGTATTGCTTTTGTGACGCATCGGGTATGCTAACGCGGTTCTACTGTAGTCGTCTACCATTACTAATATAAATTTATATCCGTGTTGATACGACGGTGGATTGATTGGTCCCATCGTGTATGCATGGATTATTAATAAGGATTTAATCGCTCATTGTCGCGTACTGCTAAACGGTAATCTAGTACTTTTGCTGACGAGAGAGACTTGCTGAAGAGACTTCACAATCAAATATCTCGCTCAAATCCATCGGTTTGGAATTGCTAAAGATATCCGAATTGTGTTTGAATAATTCTGTCATATATTTGGCAGACGCATGTCTTAAGCGTAAATGTCATAGCATCTGTTTGCTCAGTTTGTTATCATGTTTTCCTGTCTCTACTGCGCTACTCTTGCTTCTAGTCGTTACACCCTGATCGACTTCTATATCAGCTGTTTCTGCTGACTGCGCTGCGCCTAAGTCCAGTTTAGTCTCAATCGTGAACATCCAGAACGGTGATTCATATACACCGGATAATACGGACTTTTTCGTTCTTGGATCTAAGATATCTATCTTTTTATCGTTTAGATAAATTTCTAAGCCTTGCTCCACGAGCTTTCTTACAGAGAAGAGATTTTTAGAAAGGTTGCTTGAATATAATACATTTTTAAGTTTTAAAGATTTGCCTAACTCGTTTTCGATGTTCATATCTCTCTTGCCTTCTATCTGTAAGTCCGATCTTTTGTTCGCGCATTTATTTCTAGATTTAAAGTTAGTATCTAGATTATTAAAAGATATCTTACTATTGCTGGTGTGCTCAATAGCACCAGAATCAGCGATGAATTTCAATACATTATTATTTTTAATTTTCCTTATAGCATGTTTATCGAATGTATTTAATATGAAATGATCATTTTTCTTACCTGTGAGAGTTTTTTCCTCCTGTATAGCGTCAAGGCTAAACGGATTTTTATTTTTCAATGGCTTTCTCTCGTGTCTCAATCATTTGAGCTTATGATCTGTTCTTATTGGGGTCTTTCTCTTTTCGGACTCCCCGTTTGGCCTCTTAGCCATACAATCCTTGGCAATATGATTACCAGCTTTGCAACAATTGCAGTAAAATATGTTGCCTTGGTTCGGCCAGTTAGCACTCATGTGCCCCTTCTGCCGGCATCCATAACACCTTCTCTTATCTGTATCAAAAAACACTCTCGCACCCGTATCGCGTCTCGGGGCTCCTTGTATGTATAGGTGTCTTTTAGGCCTCGCGTCTCTAGGTTCTGGACGTCCCCGTGTAAAGGGCGAGGACGACCAACTCGCTCTTACATTGAGAGAGCTCCCTTGAGCCTCTCTCACAGGTTTCACCGCTTCGACCTGCAATATCAAGTTTTTGAATTTATCCAACTCCATTTCTACACCCAATGTCTGCTAAGATAGTTTCTGGGAGTGAATCAGCAATTGCATTATAGAAAATATCGCGCTTTTCATCGCTTGATAATTTATTTGATCTCGGCGTGTTCTGAAAGGTTCTGATTTTATCCTCGAATCGATTTCAAAAGTCAGCTGCTCTTTCTTTGGATTATACTTTAATCTATACAAATCTTTCCTAGCCGCGACCCGCGTGACTCTAAATTCAAGACTTTTGTATTCTTCTAACTTTTGAATTATTTTGCGCGGTGACTTTATTTCTACTACACGTGGATAATATATTAAATCTATATGATTGATAATTATTTCGCGTACTTTATGTTTATCATCTGTTATCTTTTTATACTTGTTGATTTATAGTTCGTTTGTACTAATAATATAATCTAACTGTTTAGTCGTCAATTCGGCTGTAAAGTAATCTTTAAAGATTTCAAATCGCGAATCAATTGTTAACTTATACTTTCTACTTACTTCACTATCTTTGCTTACTACACTTTCGAGACGTTCCGCGAGTAATTCTGTTCTATCTTCGCTTGACCTTTCCTGTAATTTGTTTTCTCACAATTTGTTAACTATCTGCTCGATATTTGACGCGATGTTTATATCGTCGCGTGACTCTACTTGTTTTTCAATCTCAGTACTTTGGTTTAACTCCCCGCTCGTGTTCTGACATACATTGTCAGCTTCGATCGCATCTTTTCGGATCAATACATCGTTTTTCGCATCGTTATTAGATACACAGCCTACTGACATCTTATTTAAAACAGATTTATTATATACTGTGTCATTATTCAAATTATTAGTAGATAAATTATTAAAATTCATGGAATCAGATATAATACTATTAGAATCAATATGTTTATTACAATTATTATTATTAATTTTAGATCTTACCTCATCCCAGTTTTCATCTTGGCTACTTACCACTCTGCCCTCAACAATAGTTGGGACAGAGCGTGTTGCACCGTATGCAAAAGCATTGCCTTCAGGCCAAGCCTCCTGACTTAAGCCTGTACTATATTGCTCCTTAGAGCTTTCCATTTCAAGTGCAACATTTTTGCGGATCTCTTCGCACTCACGCTCGTGAACAGCATCTTTTATGACCTGTATACTTTTAATGCGAGGATATTCTTTCTCTCTCTTACTTCCTGACCTTTGATGTTGTTAAGATTCAGGACATACAATCTTACCGTCTCTGTCAGTTGCAGAGCTTTCTTTTGCTGCCTCAATTTTGGCTTCCGCAATTCTCGCTTCGTTTTTACGCTCTAAGTTTTCTAGAGCCTTTCTCAAATCGTCTCTCGAAACTGGGAATTTATTAGTCCCTTCTGGAATTTCTTATTTTAAAGCTTTGACTCCGCAAGGCCACTCGCGAACGAGGACCTCTCTTTCTGTGGCTGTGAGGAAGTGTCCTATCTGAATAATCTTATCGTCTGAGAAGTACAAATAGACGCTTGACGCGTCTTCCATAGCCAACGACACATATACCTTTCGACCATTTGTAATCAAGTACAACCTCTTCTCTGTTCATACACGGATTAAAGCTTCCGCTATGGTCCCTTTCCTCTCCTCGCCACCTATACAAATAATAATAAGCATACTTTAATAAGAGGTAGCTTGCAATTATTATTTTCTGCCCCTCGGTGATTGATATTGACTAGGACGCTTGAACTAGACCTCCTTTACTTAGGAACAGGCCACGCCAAAGAAGTATTTGACGCAGCAGTCTACCTTACCCACTGTTCCACACATCTGGCTTATTATAGTGCGCACTCTATCCGCGTGCTCGCTTAAAAACAGACAAAGCTGTTAGTAAGCTATGAAAGTTTTTCTTATGTACAGGCCTGTACGTATTTTTCAAATAGCAACGCTATTTACTCTATAACGGTTATTCGAACTCGATTACCAAGAATCACCAAGGAAGTATTGGCAACCCAGGGTAAGAGGACCGTATCCTGAAGCCCAGAATGCATATCGGAATCAACGCCCGCTTATGCATCAAAAACCCTACGTAGACCGAGAGTAAAAATGTACACTCTTTCTTCGCATCCGCATTGGCGACTTCACTCTTGCAATATCAATCACCGCGACCATGGTCGCCTAATGCCGAAGGCAGACGACCAAGGCCCCCCCCCCCCGATTCTAGTGCGCGGCTAAAACCCCGACGTGCGTAAAACACCGAAATTCTTACAACTGCCTAGCTTAAAATGTCCTGAGCTCGATTAGAACCGGTGTTCTTAATCAGAGTCTCTACGGATCCAAAGTTGTTATGATTCGAACAAATAGCTAAGCATTACTTTAAACGTGCACTGCAAGCCTATACGCAGGGAGCGCGCAAGCGTGCGAGTGTAATCAGCACCAGCCTGCATGCACGCGCACATTACCCAGACGCATATGTAAGAGTTTGAAATCGTGCCCTTTTCATTGATATTTATTCATCGTGCCGCCGGACCGTACCACCATTGGCGAATTCAATTGGCACACTAAAACCATGCTGTTTTAGTTCCAACAAGCTTGCTATTAAATTAACAAAACCGTTTTTCAGAGGAGAAAATCTAAGTGGTGCACGCCAGGTTCGAAAGCAATGACGCCGGGTCCGATGCCGCGGGATTCGTGCGCGAGCCAAGTCGTAGCTATAGCTTCGTGGTTTCACTCTCTCTCGATCCCCTACGCGCGCATCTCATACTCTCCCTCTCTTGCACGGCACGCATGGATTGGCTGCGCCCCACTCCAGCCGCCGCGCACGCGCCGCGCACGCGTATATGCAGCAGCACATACATATATACGCATTATTATTTCTTACTATTTATGTACGCGCGCATTTTCTAACTTTCACTAAAATTCAATATTTCGATTATTTAAACAATTAATTGTTTATAAATATTTATTTGACACTAATTATCTGATTACTAACATATCTACTCTTGCTCATAACAACATTGCATAATTCCTTTAGATTTACAAGTGCGTAATAATAAATAAATGATTCGACATTTTATTAGGAGTGTGAATAAGTCATTCCCGTTTTTTGTAAGAGATGGCGCCACCAATACTGTGCGAGTATTCAATGGTTACATATATCATAATCAAAGCTTATTCATATGTCAACAATTCCATATTAACACATTAGTTAAAATTCTTTCGAATTTTCTTCAGCATACGTACACGAGCAAAACGGCCGAGCCGAGCGCGATATCCGAACAATTCTGGAGAGCGCGCGAACGATGCTCATTAATAGTGGCGTTCTTTTAAATTTATGGCCTGAAGCAATTAATACCGCGTATCACATATTAAATCGAGTTGTGCTTCAGCAGGGAGAATATCAAACGCCTTTTGAAAAATTGCTTTCTCGTAAGCACAAAATAAGCCATTTTCGAATTTTTGCAGCAGTTGCTTATTTAAATATTCCAAAAGAAAAGCGCAAGAAACTTGATGCGAAAAGCAAGCCGATGATTTTTGTTGGCTATGAAGAAGAGTCTTCTAAATATAGGCTTTGGGATGCAGAAAATCGCAAAATTTATGTGAGTAGTGAAGTGGATTTTGATGAAAGAAGAAATTTTCGAGATGTAACCGAAAATATAGAAAATAAAATCTGCAGGATTGATATCAATTTTGGAAATATCGAAAATAAAGAACAGCCGACTGAAAACACGATCGCTCTTGAGGAGGTACGTGATCAGTTAATCTCGCAGCAAGATGAAGAAATACGACAAACCTCAACAAATGAAGAACAACGAAACCAAGGCATGAAGCTTCGAAATCAATCTACACTGCTGCCACCGGATCGTTACGGGTGTCCTGTTGCATTAATTGCCGATGTACCTTTGACATATAAAGATGCCTTTTGGCTATGGCAGCAAAAGATTTAGAAATTGAAAAATTTGATGTAAAAACGGCGTTCCTTTATGGTGTTCTAGAGGAAGAAATATATTTACGGCTACCACAGGGATACATCAAGCAGGGGGAGATGGATCAAGTCTGCAAGCTGCACCGCAGCTTGTACGGACTAAAGCAGTCACCGCGCTCTTGGAATGACAAATTCGTCAGTTTTTTGAAGAAATTCAACCTCAACAACATTAAAAGTGATAAGTGTATTTTTGTTGGCGTTGTGAATAATTATAAAGTTTACTTAGCCCTATATGTTGATGATGGCCTGTTGATCTGTGAGAGTAAGTGTGCAATTAATACTGTGCTTGCGTATTTAAAAAATATTTTTACTATAACCACGGATGTAGCGAATGAATTTGTAGGTATGGAAATACAGCGTGATAGAAGAAAACGTACATTGTCAATAACCCAAAATAATTATATTGAAAAAATTATTGAAAATTTTGGTCTGAAAGATGCACATAGGACGAGTGTACCCGCCGAACCGGGATTATATTTGCGTAAAGAAAATGCGATAGAAACTCGAAATATAAATACAGAGATTATTCCTTATCGTGAAGCAGTAGGATCTCTTCTATTTGCTGCAAGAGTATGTCGTCCGGATATTGAATATAGTGTAAATTATGCCAGCCAATTTTTAAATTCTTTTGGTCAAGAGCATTGGCAGGCTGTTAAGAAAATTATACGGTATTTAATAGGTACGCGAAATCAAGGTATTGTATTTGGTAATAGTAGCAGTTTTAATAACTGTACGGGTTTTACTGATGCTGATTATGCAGGATGTATTGAATCACGAAAATCTAGAAGTGGTTACGTATTTTTATTTAATAATGGTCCGATATCATGGTGTAGTCGCAGGCAAACTGTTGTGGCGTTGTCCACCGCCGAGGCTGAGTATATCGCCTTAGCAAGCGGTGTAAATGAAGCATTATGGCTCGGTCAAATATTATCGGATTTGAACATCGAGTGCGGAAAAGTTCAAATTTTTGTAGATAACCAATCCGCGATCAAATTAGCTAAAAATTGTGAATTTCAGAAGAGGTCAAAGCATATTGACGTCCAATATCATTTTCTTCGTGATATAATTAGTAAAAATGAAATTGAAATAAAATATATTCAATCCAAAGAACAGTTAGCTGACTTGTTCACGAAACCGATTGCGAAACAACAATTTTGTATTCTGCGTGAACAACTTAACATTCAGAACATTTTAAATTAAGTGGGAGTATTAATTATATAGTATAATTTATATTTAAAGAATAATATTATATATAATTTAAATGTTTGAAATTGAATGCGGGGAAACCCCGAGATTTTCCCTAAGCTCAGCACGTAATTAGGCGCATAAGATCCAATTGTATTATATTCTGGCTGGACGGCGTATTACAGGTTGTAAGTACGCATGTGTACGAACCAGTAACTCCTAACAGGAATGTACCTGCACGAGGATAATGTCTTTTGCAGTCAATGTGTTACCTGCGGCTCCTGTGGAGCAGTTAGTTGAGTTCGAACAACATTCGTGTGCGCACAACGTGCAAAACGACTGTTATTAGAGTTGCTTAAATCAGTGTAAAATTGTATGTAACATTTTGTTTCTTTTAAAATAAATTTATAGTTTAGCCCACACTGTTTAATATTTATTTCATATAGATATAGAGATTGAATAATAATTAATTATATAAACAAATTCATTTCTCGCATTATCTAACTAATTTAACATCTAATAAATAAATGATTTAACATTTCAATTTATTTAACTATACACTGAAATTTATAAAAAAATTCGTTTCTCACTTTATTTAATTAACATAATATGTAATAAACAAATGATTTAACATTTTACTTTATTTAAACATATAATGAAATATGTAAGCAAATTCAACTCTCATATTATTTAATTAACATAACTTTTGATAAACAAATGATTAAACATTTTAATTTATTTAACTATATCATGAAATATATAAACAAATTCATCTCTCTAATAATTGCCGTTAATTAATTAGTTAAGACAGCGCGTGTATTTTCTTAATTTTCGGCGCGCGCGTATTCTTTCATTCTCTCTCTCTCTCTCTCAATCAGCAGCATTTATACAAGCTTACTTTCTCTCACTCATTCTGCCGCGCGCGGATATACATCTCCTTTCTTTCTCTATCCAGTAGGCTAGTCGTCGGTCGCGCTCTCTCTCTCTCTCTCTCTCTCACTCCAACGCGCTTGACTAGGCAAGCGCGCTGTCTCACTCACTCTTATACGCAGTAGCATTCAATCATGCTTTCTCTCTCACTCCAGTGCGATTCCGTGGCAGAGCGCACTGTCTCTCTCACTCTCGTGCGCTAATGCAGTCAAGCATGCGCTCTCTCTCACACCAACACGCTTGGCTGGTGAGCGCGCTGTCTTACTCACTCGTGCGCGCTGTTAGTCGCGCGCGCTCTCTCGCTCACTCGAGTGCGCTTGACTAGGCAATCACACTGTTCACTCATACTTGCACACAACATGCATATACGGGAGTTCTTAAAGTGTGGCTGTACCGCACACACTATCTAGCTGCCTACACGCTTCTCTGTACCGCGCTTGAATTTGAACTATCTTTCTATTTTTCTTATTTAACAACAATCTATTAATTACAATTAATTATTAATTTTACCTTTGACTTTTGACTTTGCCATTTAGCGTGTGTACCTTACATTGCCACACGCGCATTCTGCAATGTTTCGTTATAAAATTGAAAAGTTTAAATAATTTTAACAATATTTAACTAAATAAACATTAGCAATATATGCAATATTGCTAAATAATGTTCATCACTCTTAGCATAATCACACGGAAGTACATAATTAGTACTCTTGTGATTTATGTTGATGTATATATATATCTCTTGTTTAAATTTAGTTTATTAATTATTTAAAGTTTATTTGCAAAATTCTTATTGTGTTATGCATATTCTATTGTTTGTCATAGCGTATGGTCTTGTCTCGCGCTACAATCCGTGCTACGCTCAAGCCGCAGTACAGTTCGGCCGCTCCCACTCACACATACTTCATCGCTTCTCTCATTCTCTATCCATTCTGCGCGCGAACAAAGTTGCACGTGCGCGCCTGCCGTCGCGGAGGCGCCGATTCGGCTTTCGGCTTTCTTGGAATCGGTTATTTTTTTCGATAGGGAGGATTTTACCTCCCCTTCTTTTCCTTGTAACGGACTTTTCGCGCACCTTTCTCTTTTCTTTCTAATTCTTTTGTTCTAGTTAATTTACTGATTTTATTATGAAATTCTTAAGAGATCGTGCACTTCTCTGTTTCCAAAATTTACTTTATAATTTATATGCTTCGTGCTTCTAAATTTCTTTCTTTCGATTTCTAATTTTTAATTTCGCACTCCCGATTCTCACACATTTTTCTCTCATACTTTCCACACTCTTTTCTATTTTTCTAATCTAATCTCACACACTCTTTTCACACCTTAACATTACAACTTACTGTTCATTTGGTTTGTATTTATAATATTACTCATCCTTCCTTTCTTGCTTGAATTATTTTTTAATATAAATAACAAATATCGAAAATAGTTTTTGATACTAAAACTCTTGAGTGCGAGTTTTAGTAAAATCTAGTTTTTCACTTTCACTTAATTCGTTTTGAAAGGCCCTTTTCACTCCCGCACTCACTAGCGAGAACTTACACAGTGTTCCCGAGAGAGCACGTGCACAATAAACGCCTACGCATCTTTACTTTATTAATTTTAAAATAATAAAAAACTATTTAAAATTTAATAAATGAAATACTAGTGCACTGGCAGCGTGCTGGGCCCATAACCTGTAGGATTAAAGAAATAAATAGACAAAGATATGAATATTATACGAAGCTTTATTAACACGTCTGAACTCAACGAACTGCCAGTACCAAGTGTCCGCATAGAGAGGCGGCGCACAGCCGCCGAGCGGAGCGCTCTCATGTTACATTACTTACACATATGAAATATACTAGGAAGTGCGCAGAGCTAACGTCATTTGTCCCAACAGTTCACCTAATAATATCGATGATTCAAGATAATTAATATTTTTTTCAATCCACGTGTGGACAATATGAAGTAAACGTAAACTCCGCTATTTGTGATCTCATTAACTTATTAAGCTGCATTTCCGATAAACCTAATTATTTATTATTATTTTTTACATGGCTTAGATATATTTGTGTAAACAATACATGCTGTTATTTATAGGAATGGATATAAAATGCACTTAGGCATTTATTTTCATGATCTATTGTTTTAAGACTTTATGGCGTTGTATAGTTTATTTTTAGTTAATTTATTTCGGAAGCTTATAGAGAAATATTTTGTATAAATACTGTTCTGGTATATGAACATTTTTTTTGTTTTACTATGAAACAATTTACAAGAGAATTACATGTATTATGTTGCAATTTTTATCTTAATATATTACTAAATTTCGAAAAATATTTTCTATTTTTTTATCAAATAATATAACATTTATAAGTTCTAAATTTCTTAATGTGCTAAAAATATATAGTATTATGTTTTCACTTATCACAATCAGTAAGACATCTGACTATATCAGTGAACTCATTTTGAATTTTTATAGAATATTTTTTGTCTTAACGTTTATATGGCCGGAATGCCGATATATCGGCTCAAAAATATAATGTTAGGATACCTCTTTATCCTTAAGTAAATTGATGCGCTAAGTTCGTATCGGAAATTGCTTCGAGCTTATCACTTCAGAGTCATCTCAATCAAGGTCATTTGAAGGTCAAACATAGCAATGTGGTTTGAGTCATTCAAAAGATATATATTTATGTTTTTGTAGTCACTGAGTTCATGGTTTTACGTCATTTTTAACTCAAATAAAAAGAGAGATGAAGATTTCTCCAAGGTCAGGTTGAGAATATACCCAGGGAAATATCTCAAATTGGTTTTTAGATTTTGAGAGCGCTGGACACCGAATTTTCTCATTTAAGCAATTGCATCTGTCTAAATATCGTTATTCAGATAAATTTCTGAATTTATTCTCGTGAAAGTAGTTTGCGGGTCAAATTATATAAATATTATTTGCTAGAAACGAATATATCATCATAAATTAGATCGTACAGTTATGACTAGACATTTATTCTAGAACAAATAATATAAGTGATATACGTCACTTATAGAAGGCCTGCATACAGGCAACCACCGACGCGGAAGAGGGGCTAACTCCACTTTCGATCGGTACGTGGTGAAAAACCGTCGTTGAGCGTCCTGACAACAGTCGTCTAAAATGTATAAGTCCCGAGAATAGACGAGACACGACGATTCGTTTGCGACAAGCTTTTGCTAACCCTAATCACGCTACCATTACAATACTTTCGTAATTTTTATTCCATCGTTTGAGTTGAGTATCTTCTCTCATTTTTTACTGTGACACTTATGTTTACTATCTTCTTAAGGAATATCTTTTGATTTGGAGTTGGTCTTTCCATACATACAAAATTATGGTACTCGGCGTAACAACTCATAGAGTCCATCACCAGTCTACAACAGAACTTTCCTTCCTTGAGCCAAAATAATGAGTGCTTGGAGTAGTGGTGAATCAGAATCAGAAGAGAAGTATGCTGACGATAGGACTGATGAATCACAACCAATAGCTTCTTCAGAAATCTTTGATGATCCTGGGAGAAATGACGATGTATTTTTTGATTCAGTTTATCTCTCTTCCATAAAAAACTTTGTAGGTCATGCTAATTTTTATGAAAATATTCCTATACCAGAGCATACTCTATTGGCTTAGCATATTCTATTGGATTCTGCTTGATTGGACGTCCGGCCTCTAGCTGTCATAGCCCTGTTGCTACGACGCTGCTGAAGAACAGGATCAGTCGGAAGCAACCCTGCTTCCTCGATGTTGTTCAGATCACGGCGTTGAACACGTCGGCTTGCAGGAGGTCGAGAAGTCCGTGATCGCTTGGCCTCTAGTTGTCCCTTCTTTCTCTCCGTTGGTGTTTTTCTCTTTGTTGACGACATTTCACTCAGATTAAAAAACAAATGTTAGTTCAAGACTTTTAATAAAACACGTGAAAGTCCCAGTAAGAAATCCGGAAAAGGTCCCGGATTTCGGCACCAAAAATTATAATTGACCAGGGACTTTTTACAATGGCGAAATAATATTAATAACAAAAAGAATAACTTTATTTAATGAATACAATTTTATTTTGAAAGAAGTATACAAACGAACCTTAGAAAGCCAGTGGAAAGAATGAATGATTCTTGAACTCGCCCGCGCTTATATAGACGTATCCCTACTCATAACATAGGTTCCCCGAAATTTAGCGATAAGATAATATCGCGACCGCGCGAGATCTCGAGTAGTTTTGTCTCGCAGCCTCGTGGCCCAGAAACAAATCCAATCTTTGTGGATATATGTCTCTACATTTCGTAGAGATTTAATTTGTTCAGCTTTCGAAAATAACCAGATCATTCGACATATAAATGCATGTACAGGAAAGTACAGCTTTTGAAAACCTAAGTTTTCCGGGCACGGCACCGGATCTCTCAAGTACATACATTCACTTACAAATGAAATGGCATTTTCCAGTCACAGCACTGTATTTTTTACAAAACTTCTCGAAATCAATATAATTTGTTCAATTTTGAATATTAAGTTCGTATATTTGAGATGACTTGAAATATATATATATATATATATATATATATATACATATACACATACATACACATATACATAATGCCAGCTTAAATTCTCTCGAGTTGATACATATAATTTCCTCTAACTTTCTTTACATACATATTTTGTTTATTAATCCTGATGATTCTTTATTAAAATTATAACAATTGAAATTATATAAGATACAGTAGAGCATAAAATTAAATTTAAATTTCTTACTACATATTATATATATTTTATATCGAATTATGCTTTCGAAGTTTAGCGTCTTATCCTAGGTAATACTATCCTTATAAACACAACGTAAAATAATCTACTGATCACTATAATCTAAGATAATGCTACAAATAATATAAACATTCTTTATTTTATTAATCTTACTCACTAAGGCATATTTAATTACTTTATACTAAAAACACACTGTTCAATAAATTAAATTATTTACCACGAACTGACGCATCGAATTGCGTACAGTCGTTACGACCTATTGATAAATAATTAACGAAACCTTGTACATATACAATACAATATAAACGCACTTACTATCTTTAAGATGAAAGATCATAAAATTATCGCAATATTATAATACGTATAAATACAAATTACAAAGTAAGTCGTAACAGTCAGTAACAATCATTATTATCCAGGTGAAAACGGTGGAAATAGAATCTAAAACAACCATGTCCAGTCAGCAACTGGGTTAGGTGGAAATTTAGTTCCCCGTGTTTCCTATTGATCCATCTGTGTATGTCTGGAAGGATACGATAAGTCCATCGGCCTTTGCTAGAATCGATCTATCGTTTTTGCCATATTTCTATAGAACGATGACGTTCCACGTTTTTAGCACCTTGTAGAGAATCCACTGCGGCATTACATATGTTGTGCAGTCTAGCCAGTTCATCTGCAGCTAAATCGAAAGGAAGAATTCCGGCAAGTACCTCAACAGCGTCGGTGGATACTGTGCTGTAACCACTAATAATACGTATACAGGAGCGGCGATGGGTCGCAATGGCCAGCTCACAATACGATTGAATTCCACATGCATGATGCCAGATTGGCGCTGCACAAATGTGACAGAATTAACAACATAAGCTAATAGCTTCCTCTGGGGTGGACGTGGGCCACCAATGTTAGGCATGAGCCGACACAAGGCAGCTGAAACTCGTTGCACTTATTCACCAGATATCTTTAGATGCTCTTTGAAGTTTAAACTGGTATTAAGCTGTACACCCAAGTATCGTAAAGATGGCGCAGAACTAATGCGGTAGCTACCAACATTAAGAGTAATACTATCTACCTTCTTACGGCTGCTGACAAGAACTACTTCTGTCTTGTGCTACGCTAATTATAGACCAGCCGATTTAATTCATCTATTGATGTTGCTGATTGCCTCATTGGCATTCTCAGTGAGTTCATCAAGGGTCTTAGCCGTCACTACTAGAGCGACATCGTCGGCGTACCCTACTGTTATTGAACCAGGCGGTTGTGGAATCCTCAACACGCCATCATACATAATATTTCACAATATAGGTCCCATAACCGAGCCCTGTGGGACTCCCGCAGTAACTTTATGCGATACAATGCCTTCAGCCGTTCGGTATAATATTAACCTATTCTCAAAGTAGCTCGCGACGACATTCTGTAGATAACCAGGTACTCCGAACTCTTTAAGAGAATTCATAATAGAAGATCAGCGCGCTGAATAAAAGGCATTCTTGACATCTAGAGCGACAATGATACAATACTGTTTAGTGCCACCTTTCTATCTCTTACCACTGATTGCATTTCTTGCGGTACACACTACCAGTTTAATAGCATCGACTATTGATTTTGATTTCCGAAATCCAAATTGGCGTGAGGATAAGCCGTGCAATCCTTCAGCGAATGCTTCCAGTCGGCTACATATTATTTTTTCAAATATTTTACCTACCGTATCGAGCACACACAATGGCCTGTATGATGACGGATCATCAAGTGGCTTATTGCCCTTGGGTAACAAAACTAGCCTTTGAGTTTTCCAGCAATCAGGAAAAATACCCTCAAGAAGACAAGCATTATATACTTTGAGAAATATAGATGGATTCTTCTGTCTCGCCAACTTAACTGCAGCATTAGGGATACCATCAGGGCCAGGGCAGCATTGTCTCTAATCTTAGCGTAAGCATTATGTAGCTCCATTTCTGTTATAGGAGGTATATCGTCCGAGTGTTGCGTGCGCAGTACAGTCCCATGGGTGTCATTGGGAAAGAGAGCGGAAACAATCTTATCAATCAATACCGTGTTAGTGGGTTGTATTGGTGCCCCACTCAATCGTGTCATGTCTGTTCTGTATGGTCGTCCCCATAAGTCATTGTTGGCCTCTGCACACAGTTCAAGCCAGCATCGACGCTTACTTGTCTTAATGGCCTTGACAAGCACTCTTTGTGCTTCTTTAAATAAACTATTAAACGTATCACGATGGGTGCAGGCTCTTTGGGCAAGTCTACGTGCGTGATGACATTGTTTGCGCAATTCTGCAATTTCATTTGTCCACCAGTAGATAGATTGACGATGTTTCAATCCGCTCTAAGTCCTAATCATCGACGCATCGTATGCTTCAGAGATATGCTTCATGAGTGCATTTACCAAATGGCCTGGTGTACCATATTCTAAACGCTCTTCTGATATTATAGTGGCGAACACTTCACAGTCTAGCGATCTGATCCATTTCTGTGTGGGCATACACTCATTGCACTTGTTCTTTACTTTCTTCTCTGCAATATCGTACAAGATCGTCCTGTGATCACTGTGGGTGTAAAGGTCGCTTACTCTCCAATTAAGGATCCGCTGAATCAAGTCATCACTGGCGAATGTTACATCAATGACTGATTGTTTATCTCCCCTAATGAAAGTGGATTCAAATCCCTTATTAACCACGTGGAGTTGAAGAGAATTAAGGCCATCAAGCAGCATACTACCTCTGTTATTTGTTGAAACGCTTCCCCAGGCTGTGGACCACGCGTTAAAATCACTAGCGATTAATAATGGTTTCTTTTCCATGGCTTCATCAACTAATTTAGCTACAAGGATTTCAAACTGCTTGCCCGTCAAGCTTGGAGGAGGATATACACTAAAGACGTATATTTCTTGTATTTATATATCTTTAATCTCCAAAGTAATAAGATTAGTCAGGACCGAAGTGGATGCGCTATGGCCAAACTTAGTTTCAACAATGCGAACCAACTCATGTGCATGTGCATGCGCGTGCGTGCGTGCGTGCGTACGTGTGTGTGTGTGTGTGTGTGTGTGTGTGTGTGTATGTGTGTCTTCGTGTATATATACGTATATATATATATATATATATATATATATATATAAGTGTATATATATGTGTGTGTATATATATATAAATATATATACTTTAATGTTTACATCTATGTTATATATTTTTTTTAATATATATTTTTTTTATTATTAAAATTAATAATATTTTGTTGTTATTATTAGCTCGATGTTACAAAAGATACTACATCCAATGAAATCATCTTGTAGATTTTCGGAATAACAATAAAAAACAGTAAAAACACCAACTATCCTTAATGTAAGAACTAGTTCCTCCAACTATCTTAACGAATATATTAGACAAAAATCTAACAATATTATAAGTTGGGAAACCTATGGAAGATATTATTATTTTAAATGTCAGATTATCTTTATGAATCTTGGGAAGCCCATAACATTTTGCTACAGTTCCGTTTATCATTTAAACCAAAAAGATTACTTTCAACCTCCGCGATGATTTCTTTGATCGGGAAATTATTTTAACAATATAATATTCTATGTTTGGCACCTTTAGACATGATGTTCATTACTTCATTTGGTATCTCCTTGTCAGTTAGATTCGTAAACCAATTTTTATTGTTTGCATTGTTAATCTGATAGGTTTTAAATTTGCTTTTTATTTCTTAAACATTCAAATTTCTTTTTTAATGTTTGTCTAGTAATATATTTTGTCTTAATAAAATGTTTTGACCAAGAAAAACTTCATGTAATTCATTTCTTTCTATATTGTGATCTAAATAATGTTCAATTTTTAATAAATATCTATTTAAGGAAGGAATCTTATATGTAAATCTCTAATTTCTTAATTAAGTAATTTATTTTTGAAAAAGAAAATATTTTTCTTTAGATCATAATAAACACCATTACTATAAACCTTCAAAAAATATTCATCATTAAATCTATTATTAACGTGTACCGGAAATATATTTGATTTCTTGTATCTAATAAGGAATGTAAGTTTTTCTTTAAGAATTACAACTTTTAAATTCATTTTTATCCATTTAGAACAATAATCTTTAATAATACTACCATAATTACAATAAATTTCTCTAAAATAAATCATGACATACCTCCTTAATTTAAGTTAAATAGACCTTTTATTTAAAATAGTTCAATTTTACTTATGTCGACTGCCCATATATAAATTAATAAATATTTTTTTATTAATAAAGTAAGACCAATAAAAAAATATTTATTAATTTGTATATGGGCAGTCGACATAAGTACAATTAAATTATTCTATATTATAATATTTATAATATGTCCCACGTAGATTTGTTTTTTGTTTGATTGTTATTTGTAAATTTTCATAATTATCATAGTTTTCATTAATTTTATTTTTGTTTACTCAAGAAGATAATTAATTCACATTTTACTACATTTCATAAGAGTACGAGGGTTGCCATTTAAATTTTGAGCCTTGGTGTACCAAGTGTTTACAGGCGCCATCTGATATGTTCAATTGAAAGTTTGACCTTTCTAACCATAAGATTTTTCAGAACGTTTACTCATTTAAATATAACTTGTATTATCTACAGCAACTTGATAATTTTGACTCAGAGGAAAAATGAAACTATAGTAACTCGTGAAAATTTTCGTGCAATGATTTTTTACAATTATCGACGTGGCTTATTATGACAAGGACGCACCGATTAAATTATTCGACTTTTGCGGATCAAGCCCCATCCTTGGCCACTGTAAACGCTGTATAATGAATTGAATTATGGCCGCAATTCGCTCCAGGGTGACTTCTTTGAAGGTCGTCCACAACCTGTTGTTGTGCCAGAAAATATTAATGCTTTGCACAAACTGCTAAAGTAAGATAGTCATAAAACGTACCCTGAGATTGAGGCATCTATGGACATTAGTAAAAAGAGCATCAACGCGCGCCGTTAAAGCAATGTAGAACTGTGAATTCTGAATGGTACATAACCATGTGTTTGCCTGAAGTGCTTTGTGAAATATGAAAGACGAACCGGCAACGAAGAATCATTCTGCATCATGACAATGCAATCTCTTACACATCGGTTCAAACAGATCAATTTTTGAAAAGCCAAAACATAGAATTGATGAGTCATCCGCCTTATAGCCCTGATTTGGCACCCAATCACTTCTTCTTATTTCCGCACATTAAAAATAAATTGCCTTCAAAAACCATGTTTTGAAGGTACCTCAATCGGAGTGAAAAAAAGTGTTATGAAAAATGGTTCGAGCACATGCAAAAGTTGATCATCGTGGAGAATACTTCGAAAAAAAATAAATCCATTTACAATAATAATATACTGTCTTTTCATTGCTAGGCTGAAAATATAAATAGCAACCTACGTATTATAATTTCTCTCATAACATAACGATTTTGGATATTTATATATGCCTTACAATATGTAACATGTAATAATAATAAAATGTATTTCTAATTAAATTGAAAAAGTAGCTATTCCTGTTCATCAATTTATTAAAGTAAATCATTAAACTCAAGTATAGTATAGAAAACTTTATATTTTTTCTATTTCGCTATTATTAGCAAAATACCTACGCTTTTGTTCAAACTTGAATAAATATAGATTTCCTAAAGATAATAGTTATTTTATATTCAATATATTTACATGATACATATAATATATTGGGTGTACAAGTATGTTTCGTTTGTCAAAAGATGGCGTCACTAGTGAATGCTGGGCAAAAATGTCAAATCTAATATGTTATATTTGTAGACTGTGTATCTGTTAACAATTTTGCAACATTATATTTAAATATTTCTTTCGCTGTCATTTATTTTATCGAGCAAAATCATGACAAGTTTCCAGCCAAACAAACTTCGTTCGCTTTCGGAAACTTACGAGTCAGAATGTGAATCGACGTGCATCGAATGGTTCAAGCGGTTCAAAAGATGTTGACGTTGAAGAGAAAGCTTGCTTCAGAAAGCTGAAAAGTAATTAAGACGAGGAATTAGGTGCTTTGCTGGTTGATTCGTGTCAGATTGAAGAAGAACTTACTGTATCATTGGACGTCACGAAACAAGCCATTTCCCTTCACCTAATAATATTGGAAATCAAATGATCGGAAACTGAGTGCCGCACGAATTGAAGCCGAGCGACTTCGAATGGCGATTTTGTATGTCCGAAATGTTGCTGCAGCGGTATAAAAAGAAATTATTTTTAAATCGAATTGTCACTGGTGATGAAAAATGGATTTATTATGATAACCCTAAACGCAGAAAATCGTATACACAGGACAGTGACCCGCCCAATAGAGGCCGAACCGAACTACGAACTACTTTTGAGTGGTCAAACTATCAAAGGTCCATTATATCGAATTCATCTGATTCGTTTAAAGTAAGCATTGCAGAAAAAATGGTTTGAATATAAGACCAGACATGAGTCTGTCATTTTTCATCACGATAACGCTTGGCCACATTTTGCGGCTTCACTCAAAAATTATTTGGAAAATATTGGATGGGAAATAGCTGCACCTTATTTATAATCCAAACTTGGCATCTGACTTGTTTCGTTCAATGCAGAACGCTCTTACGGGACTACATTGTAGTTCAATTGAGGGAATAAAAATTGGCTAGATACGTTCTTGGGCTTGAATTACGAAAATTAATTTTTATAACTCTAGCTTCCGATGAACGATACTTTAAATAAAAGATATATAACAAGGTATTCATAATAAAATCTTTCATTTTGGGAAAAAACGTTGGAAACTTACTTGGATTCCCAATAGTCTTTAAAATTAATAAGTTATAAAAAAACATATATGACTTTTGTAATATTATACGTACTCTTGTAAATCATATGTATTAGAGAACGAGGTGCATACTTTACTATTGTAGGTCCTCGCTTCATTATCTGGATCAATATCTGATAGCAGTTTGTCACTTCCTGGGACGCAGTGATAACTTATAGAAACATCTAAAAATAGCGTATATCTCAATTATAATATAATTTCATAATTTAATCTCATATTAAGTGTCAATGACTAAAAAAATACAGTACAATTTGAAAAATAAATTCTTTTTATTCGTAACAATCTGATCATTTCAAAAGACTGAATTAGTGACTGCATTGCCAGCAAGATATTAAATTCTGATAGAAAAAATGATTGTGGAGAGAATAAAGGATATTTATATTAAGGAATTAAGTTTAGAAATTCTATTATCTAAGAAATGTTTTCGATTTATTCATTTAGTTTTTTTATATATTATCATATTTGAAATAAAATTTTGCTCTAATCTAAAATTAGTTATAATCGTAAAGGAAAACGGTACCTAGACTGCTCACATTAAAAAATATATTTAAAATAGGAAAAAAAATTAAACAGAAGGTAAGAACTTCTGTGTACAACTTGGTTGTATACGGCAGTTACTTATAATGTTTTAACACAAAGTACTCTGCGTTATAATATAAGATTTTTGCTAGTAATATATACCGCATAAAAACTATAAATGTATTTACTTAACCCTTAGAGTATTGGTATAACGCATATATGGATCAGAAAATAAACCATTGTAAACACTTATTTTGTATCGAATAATGATTAAGAATGATGGATAAGTGTTAATAATAATTAGCAATGAATAATAATAATTAGTCATAAATAATAATAATGAGCAATAAATAATAATAATTATTCTAAATAATTCATTATTATTATATATAAATGCATAGTTACATTATCACAATTTAAAATCGCTGATTTTTATGATAATGACATGGATTATATTCCAGGTCTAAAGATATTTTGCAAAACAAATTTTTTTCCAACTGTCAAAAAGTTTACTTTCAATGTTGAGATTCAAGATATTTAAATAAATGGAAATGAACCATTTGAATATTTTGAATTATTTTTTGATGACGCTCTTCTTCAACACAATTGCAATACCGCTATCAAAATCAAAATCCAGAATCATATCGTGAAAAAATGGCTAAATGGAATGATTTGACGAAAGAAGAGCTATTGAAATTTTTGTCTCTACCTATTATATTCTGATAGGACATCTTGTAAAAGAGAGCCTCAAAGATTAGGAGTGCTTGTCCCGCTTTATTAACTCCTATATTTTAACAAATATTGCCTCGCAATTGATACTATCAAATTTTACGTTTTCTACATTTCAAAAAAATGAAATTGTGTCTGATTACCCACTTGATTTGTAGAAAGAATACTTAGAATTCAAACAGTATCTACCACTCAAATGTCACAGATTCAGTATCAAAATATATGTACTGATTGGTTGTAATGAAACTTCATTATAATAATTTGAATGCTGCAAGATACGAAATTCAAAGTGCTATACGGCAAGTAGTCGCGGGTTATATTAACTGTTTAATCCTTTCTTAATGGACAGCAGAAGCGGGTTAGGTGCCCGTGCCAGTTCAAAATCATTGACGCACACACATATATGTATATGATTTGATATATTTAGTTTTATGTATAATGCATTTCTCTTCTTCGTTGAACCACCGCATAGTCACTAATAGTAGTAGAGCCAGTAATTGGCCATAGTAGTTGAGATCCGACATTTTGCCGTGTGCAATTCGAAATTCTAAATAGCGTTATAGCCAGTTATTCTGTATTAAAAATCTTCAATTATGATACAGTAATATATCTGTAATATTATCAGGTATGTGAATAAGTCTTTCCCGTTTTTTTTTCAAATTTTGAGCCTTTATTGTGAAAAAATGGTTACAAATGAATTATTGAAAGTATTGGCCATCGCTAGCTACAACTTTTTCCCATCTTTCTGGCAACATACGAATCCCTTTGCGAAAAAATTCGACCGGTTTGGCCTCTATCCAGTCATCCACCCATTTTTGGCTTCCTCGTAGGAATGGAAGTGCTGGTCAGCCAGGCCATGCGTCATCGATCTGAAGAGATGGTAATCAGACGGAGCAACGTCTGGAATTTTGCAAGCATTGTCATGTTGCAAAATAACTTTGTCGTGCCTGTCGGAGTATTGTGGCCGTTTTTCTCGCAGTGCGCGGCTCAAACGCATCAATTGTCGTCGATAGACCTCGCCTGTGATCCTTTCATTTGGTTTCAGAAGCTCATAAGGGTGAATAAGAGTAGGTTACCTGAAAGAAAAGTAAGCCACAAACCAGGTCTATCAGAGTTATAATGTTTATGTTTTAAATTCGCGCGAGAAGAGATACACGAGGCAAGAGGTATAAGTGTAATAAGGTTGTGGGAGAGGGCAGCGAAGTGGACGGCAGACAGGATACGATCAGTTCACAATAAAGAGGTTGGGTAAGGTGATTTAGTATGACGTGAAAAAAGAGTCAACGCAGGAATGTGTCATGTGAAAGAATCCACATAATTGATATCATCGGATGCTGACCTGAATATAAGAAACAAAATCATGTAAACCAGGAAGCAACGAATAATCGAAGATAATAACGCGGTGCACCTAAGAGTGTCCTGGTTTAGTGGACGGAAATAGCAATTGGGATTGCTAAATGCGTCGTAACCTTGCTGAAAAAGAAATAAACTAATATATATGAAGAAAAACAGATACTGACATAGCAATGAAAAGAATAGAAAACAAAAGGAGGAGCAAGTGAGACAGGAGATAAGACAATTCCGCCCGTGCGGAAAACATATATCGAAGTGTATTTGTGGAAATTAACAAGGAGAAAAACAAACGGGAAACGATATCTGATTGCACCTACAAGACAGCTGCATACTTATTAGAGACTTCTGGACAGAGATGAAGGGGCACGTGAAACAATGCAGGGCATGCGATAATAACTGCAGGGGACTAAAATGCGGAGTTCATAGCAGCTCATCAATGGTTTCAGCTCACAAAGGAAGGATCCGTCGTCTGGAAAAAAATACATCAAAATGAATAGACGGGCAGCCACGCCTTGAGGGCATGTTGCACGCGGCACAAGGCTGCTACAACATGGCGGCTCTGAGAAAGGGAACGACGACAAGTAAAGAGCGTGTGCACTAAGCGTAGTGCGGGCCTGCATATATAGATATACAGTATAATCTAATTCATAGAAGGCGCACTGAACTGTTGGGCCAGAATTGAAAATTCATTTGAAATTTCTGGTCAGACAAACCCCACGTCGAGAAAAACAAAACATGCAAAGTCTACATGAAAAAGAATGAGCTATAGTAAAGGGTGAATATCAGTGAGTACAGCGAAGAGAGAGAGGGAGAGAGAGAGAGAGAGAGAGAGAGAGAGAGAGAGAGAGAGAGAGAGGGAGGGAGGGGGGACCGAGTGAGAGGGCCAGAGAGATGGAGAGCGAAAGGAATAATTCGAGTGAAGTACAAGGAGACAGGGGTTACAGACACGAACGAGGATCCTTTCTGTTCTTTTGTATTTTCAAGTGCCAGAAAGTAACGAGGCCGCGATGAGGAAAAGCCAGCCTACTACAGTTGATAAAAAATTCACCAACATCTCATGACATGAAAGAATTTTATATCGATATATACAACTGATTAAGTTAGTTGTGAGATAAAATATGTAATTGATATATGCCGTTTAAATTTTATTGTAATCAACCCCCCGAGAAATATTTAATTTCAAAGTAACCGCTAGATAATGAGCCGATAGGTAACTCATTGTAATTATGAAACAAATTACTTGGAACGCCAGCTGCAATAATATAGAGAAATATCGCTATAACTGTTCGAGCAATAAAGCATCTTTTAATTGCTTGAACTAAACTAATACATTTATGTTTTCCCTTCAATTATCATTCTACGATTGTGGGCTAGTTATATAAGTAGCTATATAAATAGAGGAACGTAAACTTCACCATCAATTCATAGGACTTGTAATGGACTATGCAATGGACTGCATTCTGCTCGAGCTTCCTATCTGAATACGATAAAAAGAAGTCAATGGTAACTACGTCCACATATCGACTTTTTGAAGAGTAATACCTATACATTTGACGATTTTAACTTCAGGTAATTCAATTCATCGATGTTTATGATTCTGAAGCCATAATCCTGAATCCTGACATAATAAAATATAAAACGCTAACGTCTTCATTCTGTTTACGCTAGCTCTATTAGAGAGGCATTCGATATACTGCTCACTCTTTGCGTATTTCACTGTCACAGAATCAAACTAGCGAGCGTACCATGTATCATTTTCTATTGACCCACCCAGAAAAAGTGCTTTGTACTGTAATATAAAAAGTAAATTCACCAACAGCCAGAATGATCTACGCCTTCGGAATAAGGATCTGCAAAATTAAATGATTTTCAAATATAATATTATGCTAAATTCAAAACTATCTCGAACACAGTACTTCGTTTCATGTCAAAATATACTGAGATATTATTTTTTAAACCGTCTAAACACTATGGCCCGTTATCGAAATCACACATGCACGTTTGAAAAACAAATCCTTTTATTTTGATATGTAAAGAGAGTGTACGTTAAAAGTTTTGATGCCTCAGTATCAAGCAACTCGTAGCACATGTGATGAAAGACGTACACAGTATGATTCTTTGCGCCTAAGTTTAAAAACACATTCAATAGAAGATTAACATTGGACATCCAATGCTACATTGGACAAACATGTAGATATTTAAAAAAAAGAATTTATGAACATATATATAGTTTACGTAATACACATATTACTTCAGGTATAAAAGAACATTGTTTGAAGTTTTTACATTCTTTTGATTTTGTCAATGGATATTTTGGAACATGGTGTTAATAATAAGTACAAAAGGGAGAGTAAGTGTTGAAAGTATTCACATTTCAAAGAATCGAAATAATCTGAATTTAATGTTAGAGTGAAGTAAATTAGATAACATTTATCATTCTTCCATCTTCTTTGTTGAATAATTTCGGACATTATGAAAACCGACGAGACAACTTTTCTTTGTTCACAAAACACAAGGGTAACTGTATGACAAATGAAGATAATTGCGTGAAATTTGGCATAAATAACTCTGATAATACTACCAACTGGAAAATAAAAATATTTGTTTAAATTGATAAACTCGAGAAGTTTGAATTGAAAAGTCTTACTCATTCAAATGAAAAATTGTACTAATGTCGACTGTTTTCAATTAAATTAATAAAGATTTTTATCGGTCTTATTGACTTTATGATATAATATAATATATTAACTAAAAAAATGACAGGAAAACTGTCCTTGTTTATTATCACTTCCGAAGAATCGGAAATAAAACGTATTGTTAATGTTAGTGTATGTTAGTGTAGAAAAATCTGACTGTCTCCAACAGCATGTTTTTGCTTTTGGTATTCGACGTTTCGAACCATTACAGTTCAGCCGAAGAAACTGAACTTCAATCTCAGAAACTAAAATTTTCAAAATCATCGCTGTAGATATTTTAAGGGTCTATCTATGAACTAAACTTAAGTGTAGTTCATCCCTGAGGATAAACCGTAGCGGTTCAAAATACTGTACAGCAAACGAGAAAATAACGTGGTGGGAGAGTCAGATTGTCCTTCACGAACATAGAATATAGTTATTTTTATTATTTTATTTTATTTTATTATTGTGTTATTTTATTATTTTCAATTTTTAATCTAATTTATTTTTAGTAATAGATTTTTTTTCAGATTGCTCGGGATGATTATAAACAAAGACGATCTGACTGTTATTATTTTAGTTAATATATTATATCATAAAGACTGTAAGACCGACAAAAATATTTATTAACATTATATTTAAGCATACGATATAAATATGTATTACATGAATCAAAACAAAAATAAATCGATATGACGAACTCATTATTAATTAGTTTATTGTTTGAAGTTGGTACCACTAGAAAGTATGTGAAGCGTCGGATTAATTAAAATTTTTCGGTAAATAATTATGTCCCTTCATTTGGCCGCCATAATGATTCATTGATCTATAGTATTATTAAAGATACCATTTATATCGCAGAGCCATAAACTCTATATATGGAAATAAGTAGAAGATAGCGATAAAACAAAATCATTGAGAGTAAATATCTGTTTGAAATTATCAGTAAAAATAGTTTAGAAGAGCAAAGCAAAAATGAAAAAAAAATTTCTGCTAATTAAAAAAATATAATAAATATAAATGAACGATAGGAAGATTATTCTTCATTTAAAAAGTCAAAATTATTCCGAGTATCCTTCAAGATCAGGAATCTGATAGACTCTGAAATATTTAATAAGAAAGAAATTTTAATAGCAATAAGATCATAACAGTTTTTTATGCTATAAATGTAAAATACTGTGTATTTAAAAAAATAATTATGGTCTCACCCTTACTAAGTGGTAATAATTCTAAATTAATCTTTTCTTCGGGTTGATTTCGTTTTAATACATAAAGAGTAACTCTTTCTTCTGCATTCTTTAAAAATTCTACTGCTTCTTCGTGTCTAGCGTTTCTTAAATCACGATCTTCCTACAATAAAGAGCAATACGTAATAAAAGTGACAAATGAATAAACGACATTATTACAAACAATGTATTTTCAAATCACATTATTTTGTGATTAAACAATGAAACTGTTATTATAATTGTAGGTGAATATATATTTAGAAACTTATTATCACTTGGGAAAAGGAAAAATATTCGATCTAAATAAATGTTTATATCTTACTAGAAGACATTTGAAGAAGAATGTAATTGGGTCTCAATTACGAAGGAAAAGCGAAACATATCTAACACCGTGTTATGAAACTCTCCCGTTCTTTCGTACCGAGGATTCCGTGACCTAACAAGTTGCAGCGCTGTTTGCTAACCACTGGCGATGATTGATTTTAATAATCATCAAAACTGTGATTTTCAAAAGTATTTTTGTACAATTACTCATGAAAGTATTCTTTTGAATCCTACTTTAAACTTTTACATTCAGCATGCACATACTTTACATAAATATATATATATAATTATGTGTAAACAATGAAAAATAGTAAACTACGTTAGTTCCTTCTAATATTCTGAATGAATAGGATAATCTTTCACCAAGACGCCGTATGAAGCGAATTATTAGTTCTTCACAACAAGTGTCATGTCCTGGCTAATGGAAATAATACAAGTGGTAAAACTAAGATATCTGTGTTCATACTTCTGTATTACGACAATATATGTATATTAAATAAACCGAGTGGAGAGATTCATCCTATACTGAATTATATTATTGAACGGTTCGTTACTTCCTTTCAGGATAGCGAATACGGTAGCGTCAGAATCAGATTGAGAGGATAGTCAGTTTTACGGTAAGATCGGGAAAATAACCGAAAATAACTGAAAAGAAACAAAGTAGATTCTTAAATTAATATGTAGAAGTAGAACAATCATTACATATGTTTATAGTAGAATGCATGCTTTTACTTATTCACCATTATACGATTTAATCCGTGCACTTAACAGAATATACTCGTGTATTACTTTCTGAGATCGGGGGCTGAAGAATAATTAAACGAAATGATCGAGGCCTGCTAGTGTATAGCGGAGTATATAACTGTTGCCCGGTGTATGTTACTTCGTGGCTTAGACTAAGCACGCATTATCCCCTTGTTGCTCCACACGCGACGAAATTCCGTTGACAAGCACAGAAACACAACATAAACCGTGCAACCAGGAGCACGAGTTTATTCAATGTGAAGACGGGGATCATTAGTCGTTACCGGAGCACGACAAAATCAGGATCCAGTCTGACCAGGAATATGAAGGATAATTTCGTGAGGCCGCTGGTCTTCAATGGAGCGTTACTTAACCAGGATCAAGCTTCACTTGGATTTTAAATTAATAAATGTTTTTATTGGCCTTACAGTCTTTAAACTATAACATTCATATCACCCTCGCACTAGCCTTCGCGGTATATTCCAGTATAGTTTAAGAGGAGCGGCAGTATTTTCGGAAGCTGACTACCGATCGGGTAAATAAATATTATTGAAACCAGTATATTTAAAAAAAAAAAATATAACAGTTTATTCAGGAAACTATTTTTTTATAGATGACTAAGCGTTTCTGCAAATAATTATTAATCGGATAGAAATAAATATAACACGAAAATTACAATAAACTGGATCTTTTTATATAAATCTTAATATTAAACGCACGCTATTTTTGAATACATTTAATGATTCGGCGAAATCTACCGCACGAATATCCGATGATATTTTCCACGCGGGTAAGAAGTTTGATTTTATAAGGTAATAAAGTAAAAGTAGACTTAATTCCGCTGGTCTTTTAAGGAGTGCCTCATAAAAAGGATCACCATTTCATCTGGATAGATAAATTATCAACCGTCTGTGTTTTGAGGAACGCCTTGCAACAGAGATCAAGTTAATAATTCAGTTGCAAATTCGTTTCATGTGAAACAAGTTTGTCAAACTCGGGTCACCGGGTGAGCTGTCGATTTTTCTTTATGAAGGCCAATTTATAATTATTTTGTCATTCAATTCCGTCGTCGCTCCTATAACATCAGACGAACCACCGCTTTTATATCAACAATAATAATAATAATTCATCATAATGATAACAATAATTTATAATAATAATTATCAATAATTAAAATAGTAGTAATAATATTATATTATAATAATTACGGTACTTAATTTATAATAATTGTATCATTTATGCTACTTCATTTTATTCATAATAATTTATATTTATGATAATATAAACAATTATAAGTTTTTGTCTATTCATATATATGAGTGTAAACATGTATTACAGCGAATAGATTCATGTGTTAGATATTTGTGCATTTAAACTCCGCACGTAAACTGAATTAGTAATTTTTTTTCCTATATTGGTACAATCTTTCTTGATGTCCGTGTGAAATTAGAGCGCCATATCTCCATTAGTGTGTGTTTGTCAGCTGTTTGTTTACGACGCAAAAAGTTGGTCTGGCGTTATTGACTATGGAAAAAATTGATCAACGAGTTGGCTGGAAATTTAGTGTTTCCAATAAAGTTACGACTACGGAATCGTTGAAAAAGTTGCAGAAGTATTTTGGAGTGTCCAGCTTATCGCGAATGCAAGTATGTGATTATTTGAGTGGCACAAAGTGTTCAGTGAAGGTCGTGAAGTCGTCGAAAACTTCCCTCATGCAAGTTGTCCATCCACCGAAAATCAAGGTGATGTTCATCGTTCTTTTCGATTACCATAGGGTGATTCACCATGAATTCGTTCCAGGAGGTCAAACGATCAATAAGGAGTACTACTTGGCCATTTTGAGTCATCTACGTTCAGCAATTCGTCGTAAACGACTGGATTTGTGGGCAGACAATTCATGGTTTTTTCACCACGATAATGCGTCGGCACATTTCAGCATGATTGCGTCTGATTTTTGGCCGAACACAAAATAAAAGTCATCGCTCAGCCACCGCCGTTGCCAGATTTGGCTCCCTGTGACTTTTTCCTCTTCCGAAACTCAAAAATCCGCTTCGGGGAACGCAGCATCAGTGTAGAGCCAATATCGCCAGACAAACATTTTGCATCGTAAACAAATAGCTGACACACTAATGAAAATATGGCGCTCAAATTTCACACGGAGATCAAGAAAGGTGACCGATCAAGAAAAATGACCGATTCAGTTTATGCGTGGAGTACATATATCATACTAATTTATAAAGACAAAATGTGTTTTTGTTTGTACTTGATAACCAATAAAACCACTGAACTAATTGTTCTGAAATTTGACATATAGATTCTATATTATCTTGGGAAGGACATAGGCTATGTTTTTTATTGAAAAACATTTTACTTTCATTAATAAATTAAATTAATGGTGTTAACAATCAGTTTTATCAGCGGCCCCTAAGAGGCATTTTGAATCACAAACATTAACTCAAAGTAGTCCGCGTAAATTATTAATACTAGGCCAGCTCAAACGAATGATCATATCCAACTTTGGGGTTTGTATGCTAAACAAGGTATGATTTTAGTAGGTATTACCTTTTTTGTTCTTCAGGTTAATCTGACATTACTCTCACACCTTATGGATATCTTTTGGTTTTTGTAAATTTTATTTACTCTTACTTGGGAAATGGTTTTGTATGCCAAATCGTACTGGACATAATTTGTGACGACAAATTAAGTTTTTGTTTTTATACATTATATTGACTTTTGAATTCATAATAGGGCATCTTTCTTAGTTTGAACAAAAGAAATGATGTAAAATAGGGTTCTTTATCAAGAATCTCGAAACTAAGTATATATATATATATACAGACATAGCCATTCACTTCTGCTCAAAAAGGCAATATCCAGTGTTCGCTTAAAAAATACGCTATACGCATACCAACATTTTGCGGTGGAACACAATATCCCGTTGCCTCAGGAGGATTTCCACTGGGAGTTTTGCGTTCGGATGATAGAATGCGATGTCGAAGTATGAGGAAATCGACTTCTATGGGAAGATTCGTGTTGGAACGGTGGAATACGATACCAGGTGTTTCCGACTTCTACGGCGAGTATTGTGTTTAGTCGTTAGAAAGCGATGCCTAGCTTTCTTGAAACGACTTCTATTAGGCCTATCATATTTAGTTCGTAGAAAACGTTGTTCAGGTATGTCGGGATAACTTCTACGTGAAGTTTTGTGTTCGGATGATATAATGCGATGTCAAAGGGTAGCTGGATGATTTCTACGGGGAGTATTGTATTTAGTTAGTAGAAAATGATGTCCAGATATGAGAAAATCGACTTCTATGGGAAGATTGGTGTTGGGACGGTAGAATACGATATCCAGATCTTTTAAAACGACTTCTACGGGGAGCGTCTAAGAGGCTTCTATGAAGATTCATATGTTATCATTCGAACACACACTCCCAGTAAAAGTCGTCCCGGGTACCGGGACATCGTATTCTACCTCCCCAACTGAAAACTCTCTATCGCAGACGTTGCAAGATGCAAATTATAGTAAGTTATTAATAGTATTATAGATGTTTATATATAAACTACTTTTTACTTAGATATTATTGAATTGTTTAAGAAATCGGTTAAATTATTATCTCGGGCGAAGCCAAGACAGTGGATGCTAGTGTATATATATATATATATATATATATATATATATATATATACGCGCGTGTACTAATATATTTATATGTTACATTTGTATTATACGGGCGTTTTCATTCGGTCTATATAATTAGAGTATAAGCGGTATATACCTGGATGCTTGCGCGAGTCGAGTGGGAAAGAGAGAACAGTAGCGCGTGGGGATGTATTAGAGCGGGATAGCCGGCGAAGGCCTAATACACTCGACGCGGCTCTTTCTCACGACTCTCTCTAGAGAGAGAGAGTGTATGTAGATATTGTGCACTCTGTCTCTTTTCATGCTTTTGTGCGTTGAATAATTCTTGACGGTCGGTGTTCCCTCGTTAATAATATAATTTCTGTTAGAATATTATTCCCCGTGTTGTGCTTCATGTATGTATTTTAGTATAATTTTATTTATTATTTATCGCGTGGATATGTTGTTCATGCTTGTTTAAAATATTATGTTCTAATATTATTTGCGCGGCCGTATAATTTTGGCCGTTGTTTCTCTTGTGAAATGTAATGTAATATAAATTTTTTGAAATGGGTGTTTTACGTACATATATTTTGTCAAACACATTATATATCGTACGTGTCCCGTAACGGAGTCCATTTGCTTTTGGAACCACGGGCTCCCAATCCTTTCTCAATAACACACGGCCCCCAGACGGAAAAACAGTGTTGCGTTCCGCTCGTATATAAAAGCTCACCAGGGCTGTGCGTCTACCGGTTTCTTCGTGCTGTGTGGCTTGTTCTCTGAAGCAAGAACCAATAGTATTAATCGGCACGGCTCGTTACGGGATTGAGGTAACAATTGTGGTTGTGTTTCCAAGTGCCCTGGCACCCCAGCTCCTTCTGCGAGCGCAGATTGCTCCGTCGTCTCCCGTTGGTGCAAACTCTTCGTTGGCCGTTGTTGGTAGTGCCGCAGGAGCCGGTCGGTTATCGGCGATGTGGATCGACCGGCTAATTGTTAATTTCGCAGGAGACACCGCCAGGCGCGGATGCACAGGTATTCTTAACAAGTGATTAAGTTCTTCTTTCGCAATGAACAAGTGGCACTGCACTCGTATTAGCTGTTGGCGGAACATAGTTTGATCAAGAAGAAAAAATAATTTTAATTTAATAAAAACATTTGTTCAGCGTTTAATTGACCCTACGTAAAATTATACATTCTATTGATCGCCTAAGATGTATTATGTATTTGTTTATATACACTAATCCTCGACCAACAGAATAGCGTTCGCCGCATTCCATAAATGTGACGTTCACGGTTTTCAGTGCGATTTGGCACTCTAGATTTCGTTTGCGTACAGAACACATATCCGTCGATCGGTCAATACAATCAGTACAGTTGTATTTCGTACATAATTATATTTTGTTAATTTTGTTAATTTAAATAAATTTACTCGTTTTTCATTTATATATAAAAATAGTGGAACAAAATTTTTTTCAAACTCCTTTCGTAATCGTAACGCTTTTTCAGTTTAGTTACTCCTTTTCGGTACGTGTTATATCAAGTATTCGAAAAGTAAACAGCATTTTAATTTAGACTTTACGACGAGCTTTATTCCTTTTGCAGGTTTTTTTCGTCGTACTAATTTTATTTATTCGTTACAACTGGAGTTTCAATTTTATTTAACCTTCCCTTGGTGAATTTATTTATGTTTCTAACAAAAGCGCATGGGATTATGGATTTACGTGCATATTTGTTCGTTTACATTATTATCGGATCTAACGGCAATTTCTTATAAAATTCTTCAGGTACATATTCTATACGCATACACATTTCGATTTATATGAGTATCCTAATATTATAAAATTCTATTAAATTTATTAAATCTATTCGGCTAGTTAATATCTGGGTATTCAGTAGTGTCAGAAACTTTGACGAGTACCTTATTTTGATAATTAAGAAGAATTATAATAAATTTTTAGAAGTTAATTATTTGTCTCGTTAAATATTTTTTAAAAATAATGAATATTATAATTTATATTATTTTTATATCATTTATATTATATATGCTAATTTTTCTTTTCCTTTTTACAGGTTTGCTCGCTATCGGCGGTCGTGTGTTCAAATTCGGTGGCGGTGAATACTTATAGAGCTCTTATTCTTCCGGGTGCTGCATATTGACTTAACCTACGGGCCTCTGGTTGGCCCTGATATAGTCAATTCAGGGTGCTATTCCATCTAGATTGTTATATCTTTCTTTTAGATCCTTAATGTGTATATGTTTACTAATTTCCCCTTTATTATCTTTCCGGTCGCAGATGACTGGAGATATCTTCTTGCACATAATAAAAGGACCCACGAATTTCGGATCGAATTTTGCGCTAAATGTTCCAAGTTTATTAGATAGTTCATAAGAGCGCTCATATATCTGATATTTTTGTTTTAGGAACATTATCGCCAATTGGCTTCAAACCAGTTCTATTGTTTCTTGTATTTTCTATATTCTATTTTCGGCGGTAACGTTATTTTTTAGCCGTATAATGGAACAAATATCAGGATGATCTTTAATCACGCCCAAAATTCAAATACGCTGGTGTAACATCCGTTATTTCGGACGAAACTGTATTGTAAACAAATTGTAATTCGTGTAGATAATTATCATACGTCTTATGATATTCTATTGCTTATTGTGAAATCATACTTTTAATCACTTTTGTATATTGGTGGTGTTCTTCTATGCTGTATTCCGGCCTTTCACAGCATAGTTCTATATTCTTTGGAGATAAATTGTCTCCCATTTTAGATATAATACTTTTCGGACAGTCTAAACGTAATATAATTGGTTGTTTCACAACTAAATTCATAAATATTTCTATTGGTCTTACAGTCTATTTAAATGAATTAAAACTAATACATAATAATATCAATATGTTTATATCAATATTAATGCGTATCAATATATAAATAATTGAAAATTATAATGAAAGGCAGGCTGTCCTTGTAAAAAATTACCCTTATAGACTTATCTGAAATAAAAATATATTGGCTCAAAAAAATTCTTAATTAATAAAGTGCAATTTGACTGTCCCCTCCACCTTTACCCTATTGAAGAAAAGCAGAGATTGTCCAATGTTTCAAGCTCGCTACGGCTACTCATCAGGAACTAGACTAATCCTGATATTAATATTATAATTTATATATACCCCTATCGTATTTTTTCGAATGAGTTTTCCTCTACTTCTCCCCATATACACTTTGCTTTCTTTCTAGTGAGACGATGTAACGATGCGGTACGTTAGAGATATCTTTCAAAAATCGTCTGCACCAAGATATCAGGCCCATGAGTCGTTTCATTTCCTTCAAGTTTCCTGGCGGTGTTCAATTGAGTACAGCAATCACTTTTTGCGAACCAGTTTGTAAACGTTTTTGTCTACTATATGGCCTAAGTATTTTAGGCTTGAACAGGTAAAATGACACTTATACAGATTCGGTTTTAATTTTGTCATTTTCAAACGATTGAACACTTATTGGGATTTTTTGCTCCTCGAAGGTATTTTATGCCCCTCGATGGTAGACGAGACTAAAGTAATGTCGTCTAAATATGCAAATATATAAGGTACCATCTCTGGTGTAATTACTCTATCTAAAAGTCTTTGAAATGTAGACGATGCTCAGTGCAGATTAAATGGCATTACATTAAATTCGAAAAGCCTTTTTCCTGCGACAGTAATGGCACTGATAGGGCGACATTCAGGTGTTGGAGCTACTTGCAAGTAATCATTTTTTAGATCTAGAATAGAAAAATAACATGCTTCTCGTAGTTTATCTAGCGTAGCATTAATTTGTAGTAACAGATAAACATCTTTCTTGGTTACCTTGTTCACTTTTCTGAAATCAACGCACAATCGAGCTTTTCCATCTTTCTTTTTCACAATTAACACTGGCGAACTCGACGGACTACTGGACGGTCTAATAAGGTTTTTTTCTAGCATTTTATCAACTTCTTGATTAAGAATTTGTTGCATAGTTGGATTTATCGTTTGGTATTTCTATTTAATGGGAGCCTTTTCCTCTAAGACGATTTCGTGTTAGAGGAGAGAAGTAGGACCCTTGATATGATTGAATTTATCCATTTTCGTTTTTGAAAATGCTTATAGTTTTTGACGTGCGTAGGTTCAATGATACATACTTGGTGTACTTGTTTGCTTAATGTTTTGATGATTTCACGGTTATTTAGTGTTATACGGATCTGAAGTTTTTTAAGAGCATCCATACCTAAAAGCATAGGACGGCTCAATCCGTTCATCATTAAGAATTTTGTGTTGAAATGTTATCCCTTGTACATACATCGGCCCATCGTACATTATTTCCAAAGTTGATTTTCGAACTATGCCATCCAAATTGAATACAGATTACACTAAGTTGTTCACGTACAAAAGACTTCGCAAATCCGGTGTCTAGAAGTGCTGCTACTTCATGTTCGTCAATCGTCACTTTTACAAAATGTCGATTGTCTGTTAGAACTAAAAATTGTGCTTAAATTACCGTTCTGAATTAAACTAATAAATATTTATATCGGTGTTACAGTTTTTATAATACAATATATTAGCTAAACTAATGACAGACCGGCCTTTTTTATGATCACCCCGTAGAATCTGAAATAAAACTTGTTACTACAATAAATTATATTAGAAATCCAAAATAAAAATAAAATAAAATAAATATAATAATAACAATATTCTATGTTCGTAAAGGACAACTTGACTGTCCCCACTACCTTAAATTTAGAATTACCTTGGTGTCCGATTTTAATTTTAATTTAATTCGATTGTCTGTTTTTGTTTTGAGTTGTTGGTGAACCGAGCAGAATTCGGTGTAAGCCCGGTCCGCGGGGCATTTTCCGACGGATGATACTTGCAATCGCAAGTATAAATTCCATTACGGCCACATTATGAACATAGATTTGTGCACTTAAATCGATCATGTCCGGTTTGTTTGCATTTCCAGCAGTATTTATTCCAGTCGTACACGGTAGCTATTTTGATATTATAATTTTGGACTGGAATTTCTGGTCTTCTAGGTTTCAATTCTAGTCTGTGCGTAGATATATTAGTATTGAAATTTTTCTGTATATCGTACTGTTTTTTCATTTCCAAATATTCTTCCACTCGTTGCACAATATCTGACGTCGAATTGACGCCATCACGGCATATATGTAGGTGATATTCGGCGAGCATATTGTAATACATGGTACTGTTTTCTATTGTTCCAAAAAACCTCCACGACGCCTCATCAGCGTAATTAACGAATGGTCAAACGCTTGAATATTTTCATTCGGTTCTTCTATGTGGCTATGTATTCGTCGATCTAAGTGTCGACGTTCGCTAAGCGACAAATAAAATTTTCTTAGACCTTCCTTTAATTCAGCTAAAATTTTGAAATTTGAGGCGTAATTACAATGCCATAGCTGCGCATTACCTCTGCAATTTAGGAAATCCGTTCAAGATGTTGTTGATCGGACAGGCTGTAGGATCGTTGGACGTTGTTGATCGTGTCTAAGAACGAATGTAATTTTTTCCATCGAAGTGGCAGTTTCACTTTCTTATCTGATCCATCACTTTTGCATTATTGTACGTATACAGTAGTAGTCGGTGTACCATATGATTTATTCAGTACAAGATTGAAAGTGGAAGCAGCTGTTAGTTGATTGTGAAGTTGTAGATGAAGTTATCGGAAATCTTCCTCGACTTCTTTTAAATCTTGAGTTCGATTTAGGTCTTCATTGAAGTCTTTTTCGTTTTCTTGTTTATCGCTATAGGTCCGGATGAGTCCATACATGTCAAATTAAACACTATCGCAAATATGCTTTTGTACCTTCTGTAGGTTCTAATAATTCTTTATATATACAGCTCACTCTAGGTTTTGCCATTATATCGAGATTGTCATTTTACTAGTTATTAGGACATAAAAAATATACTGTTTTTTATTTTTCCCGGAACGGAAAAAGTAATTTCTGTTTATTTTCTATAAAAAACTATAATTTGCAGTTTTTCTATTGAACAGCGGATTTTGATTGCCGCTCCACCCGCCACCAGGCTCTTTTTACGCAACTCGAAAATGTGTCTTTGAATAAATAATAAATTATAATTTTCCGTTAAAGGAATTATTTTCTTAGTTATATGCCCCCGTATACTTTTATATCTATACTTGGCGGTAGATATTGCGCTCTCTCTCTCTCTCTCTCTCTCTCTCTCTCTCTCTTTCAAATTTGCGGGTATACTGAACGTGTTTGTTTTAGTATACGTTTCGACCTTTTCATGCTTTCGTTCGTTTAATAATTCTTGTCCGTCGTTTTCACGCATTTGTACTATTCTTTCCCATGATGTGATTCATGTATATATTTTAGTATAATTTATATTTATTATTTATTATTATGTTAAAATATTATGTTATAATATTAATTACGCGGCCGCGTAATTTTTGCTGTATATATTATACGAATATAATGACAGTACGCGAAGAATGTGAAATGAAAATTACCACTAAAAAATTAAATAAAAATTAAATAAAAATTAAAAAAAACTAAAATAATCTATAGTAGAATTTACTACTAAAAATTATAATAGAAATTAGTACTCAAAATTACTCAAACACTCGGATTTTGTAAAATAGGCGTGTGGCATTTCCCTTTTCCTCTCAGGATAGTTTACGCTGTAACGTCAGGATCAGTTTGAAAGAAAAGGAACTTTTCGGAAAAAATCGGGAAATCATAATAATATTTAGTTCTATTTATATGAATAAATAACAATAAAAATAGTATACTACGAGTTATACAAATAATTATCTCTAACACACTTCTTGTGTCGGACCCTGCCATCTATAACAAAACAAGACAAATACTTACTACAAAATTGTTTTAAGTGTCTGACGTGTAAACTATATTTCGCAAGCTTCTTATTTTAACGGTATTTACAAGTTATATTTACCTAATTCACACTTATTAAACTAGTTTCGCGCATTACATAAATATAATTTTACTGTGGGCTAGAGCAAGATACCGTGGTCTCGAGACGAAAATCAAGAAAAAAATATTATACAATGTACTTTATTCTGTCGACGTTGTTGCAATATATATATATATATATATATATATATATATATATATATATATATATATATATATATATATATATATATATATATTGATTTAAAACGTGATTCGAGAAGTAGTTGCATATATAATTGTATATACGATTTCTAAACTAAAGAATCATTTCTCATCAAAAAGTTTGACTAACAAATTGTTTTATATATACAACTACGTCTCGAATCACGTTTCAAATCAATTTTATTTCCTTTAAGGAATCATCTGGATGAGTATATATGATATAGGATATAGGATATATGAATAGGATATACTTTTGTTTCAACAATTTCTTTTAAAACTAAAAATTGTTCCATAAAAATCGTGTTTTAGAATGTTTTAAACATCTATATAATTACATTTTTTATTTCGTAAAGTTTTTTGAGTATATTCGTAATCAAAATAATAAATATATTCGTATACACAGTGTGTTTCAAAAATTGTGAGATTACGGGTATAAAGTCCATACTATTTTCGCCATCTTCATGAAGCTTTTGCCACTAATTATTACCACCTTCCTCTACCTCTATGCAAAATTCCAAGCAAAATTTCTACTGACATATATGATCGCATACATCATCAGATATATCATTGGATTACATACAGCTGATCGATAGCAGTTTGCGTGGGAGTATCAAAGTGATCACTGTCATTGTTTAAGATGAACAAAAATATCGAACAATGTGTTGCAATTAAATTTTACTTTAAAGTTAGTAAAAATGCAACGGGAGTGAAAGAAATGTTAAAAGTGGCCTGTGTTGAATATGTTATGTCTTGTGCTATTATGTTTCAGTGGTATAACCTCTTTGCGGGAGGTATTCAAATTTGGTGCCGCAGCCGATGTGCTCAAGAGCGGAGCGCACATTCAAATGAATCATTTAAACTAATTTTTGTCCGAAGATAAATTTATGACAAAGAAATGTTGCTGGACTATCATAGAATCATTGGAAGTCACTTGGCAGGCAATGCTGAAATATTTAAAAGCCATCGGTACGATTTAGAAGAAAGGAAATTGGATTCTGTACCAATTGAAGCCGAGAGATCTTGAATAGCATTTTTTTATGTAAATTACTGCTTCGGGGGGCCAGGTTCTGCTCTGCATTTGTGGAATCAGCTCGGTGCAGTGTATTATGATTTATTGAAATCGTATGAAAGCATGGCAAAGGATTGTTATCGAACGCAACTGATATAATTGAAGCACTTACTCAGTATTGGAAGAGAAAAGGTCAATCAATAGAGACATGATAAAGTATCAATAGAGGTATGATAAAGCTATCCTGTAACATGATAATGCTCGGCCACTTATCGCTAAATCCGTGCAGACATATGTGGAAACGCTAACGTCGGAAATCTTACCCTACTCATCACATTCTCCAGATATTACTGCTCTGACTACGATTTGTTCTAATTGATGGCACATGGTCTAGCTGATCAGCGTTTGCAGTCTTATGATGGAGTCAAGGCATAGATGGATTCGTCTATCAACTCAAAATACGCATAGTTTTTTCGGGATAATATCCGGCAATTATCCAGAAAAAAGAAGTAAAGATATAGTACAAGAACTTTATATAGATAGTTTGGTCGAATCTAGATCAAAAAAACGAAAAAGTAAACTTGTAACAGTAACTTTGACAGTCACTCATAAAACGACAATTGGATTTGTGACAAAATGTTGTGAAACAAATTGCAAAATAAGAACTCAAAGATTTTCTAAAACATGTGTAAAATACTTGTGATCAGAATATGCAAAAAAGCATTTAAAAACTAACAGCTGAGTAGTATCTTATTTTTTCTTAGAATCGATTGGTGTTATTAGTTTTTTGAAATCTGCAACGTTTTGGTAATTTGTTTGCATAATTTTGCAATAAACGATCAGATCACCAAACAGAAAACATAGATATTCTATTTTTTGCTAAAGCAAACGATAGCGTGCTTAGTTTGGATCAATCTATGCTGTGCTAGCATAGATTGATAGCTAGTTAAATTAAAAATCAGTTCACTTTTAGTTAGGTGTCTTATTGATTGTGATAAAGGGAAACATAATAATATATGTTCTTAGCATAATAAGTAATTTAAACTTATAAATCTTATATGTATTTTATAAAAACCTTATATAAAATATTTTTCTAAATTCAGTATTATATTAAGACAAAAATATATACATAATAATATATGTAATTATATTGTAAATCTTTTCATAGTAAAATAAAAAAATGTTCATTACTAAAATAATATTTATAGAAAATATTTTTCTATATATTTTTCAAAATATTCTTCCTAAATCAATGAACACAAAAATTATATATCGCAATAACGTCTTAAAACAATGGACCATAAAATCAAATGGCTAAGAGCATTTTATATACATGGCTATAAATAACAGGATGTACAGTCTACACAGATATATTTAAAACTCGAAAGAAAAAAAACTACGTAGTTTTCACGGAAATGTAGCTGAATGAAGTAATGAGGTTATTATCAAAGAACTGAGTTGATTTTCACGTCATTTTGACGACGCGTGGACTAACTAAAAAGAATCAATTATCTTGAATGCTCCATGTTTTTAGTGGAACAGTCTTTTGCTATTAATTTTGCTAAATCATTATTATTAAAAAAAGCAGGAATGAACTTGCTAGGCTTGTTCCCACAAAATTTATAAATAAGCAAATCAAATAGTGAACTTAAATATATATACTCTTAAAGTCTTAAATAATAAACTCTTAAATAAATTAAATATCTTAAATAACTTAAATGTATATAAATTAATAAATATTTTTATCGGTCTTACAGTCTTTATAATATAATATATTAGCTAAAATAATGACAGTCAGACTGTCCTTGTTTATATCCACCCCCGAGAATCTGAAATAAAACTTCTTACTACAACAAATTATCAGGTATGTGAATAAGTCTTTCCCGTTTTTTTTCAAATTTTGAGCCTTTATTGTGAAAAAATGGTTACAAATGAATTATTGAAAGTATTAGCCATCGCTAGCTACAAATTTTTCCCATCTTTCTGGCAACGTACGAATCCCGTTGCGAAAAAATTAGACCGGTTTGGCCTCTATCCAGTCATCCACCCATTTTTTGGCTTCCTCGTAGGAATGGAAGTGCTGGTCAGCCAGGCCATGCGTCATCGATCTGAAGAGATGGTAATCAGACGGAGCAACGTCTGGATTATACGGCGGGTTGGGTAGGACTTCCCATTTGAGCGTTTCTAAGTATGTTTTCACCGGCGGTGCAACATGTGGGCGAGCATTGTCATGTTGCAAAATAACTTTGTCGTGCCTGTCGGAGTATTGTGGCCGTTTTTCTCGCAGTGCGCGGCTCAAACGCATCGATTGTCGTCGATAGACCTCGCCTGTGATCCTTTCATTCGGTTTCAAAAGCTCATAGTAAACCACACCTAGCTGGTCCCACCATATACAGAGCATGAGCTTGGCGCCATGAATATTTGGCTTGGCCGTCGATGATGATGCATGGCCAGGTAGTTCCCATGATTTTCTTCGCTTCGGATTATCGTAACGTATCCACTTTTCATCGCCAGTCACGATACGATGCAGAAAACCCTTTCTTTTATGTCGCTGAAGCAGCTGTTCGCAAGTGAATAAACGCCGTTCGACGTCTCTCAGCTTCAGTTCGTACGGCACCCAATTTCCTTGCTTTTGGATCATTCCCATGGCTTTCAAACGCTTGGAAATGGTTGTTCGGTCAACTCCCAATGCTTCAGCAAGTTCTTCTTGCGTTTGACAAGAATCTTCACCAAGCAAAGTCGCCAATTCTCCATCTTCAAAGATTTGCGGCCGCCCGGAACGCTCCTTGTCTTCCACGTCGAAATCACCGCTTTTGAAGCGTCGAAACCATCCGCGAACACTTGAATCATCGACACAACCTTCTCCATAAGCCTCCTGAAGCAATCGATGCGTCTCGGCAGCAGATTTCTTCAAATTGAACCAATAAAGTGAAACTTCCCGCAAATGACGTCGACTCGGCTCAAATTTCGACATTTTCACGATATCAAAAATTTATGATGCGAAAAAATTTTAACTAATGTGTTAGTATGGAATTGTTGACATATGAATAAGCTTTGATTATGACATATGTAATCATTGAATACTCGCACAGTATTGGTGGCGCCATCTCTTACAAAAAACGGGAAAGACTTATTCACACTCCTAATATATTAAAAATTAAAAGGTTCATCCTCAGGAACTAAACTAAATTGAAAAACCCAGCATGCTACTTTATACTTAATTTAATTTAGAACAGTCGAAATAAGTAGAATTTTTAATTCTAATTAAATATATATACTATAAGGTGAAACTACATAATCATAACGAAAATTGCATACTTTTCATGAATTATGTACTTTAAATTAAAATTTAATTGTACTAGATTAGTCAAGTCTTCAGAAAGAATATGCAAAGAATATAAAAATATCTTGAAAAGTAAAAGTGTCACATCATTTTTTGCATAAAAACAAACGTACGACAAAACTCCTATAATAATAAAAAAAATTATATAATGCGGTGAATGTTAGATTTTATATTCACCAATTTATTTTAAAATTTAATTTTCGCGCACATAAATAAGTTTATATCTTAATGCTACTCATCTATTTGAAAATCACTGGGCGAGCTCCGACGGCCTGTATAGAATAAAGGGCACAAAAAATACGGCGGTTGATTTTACTTTCCGTCCTCTCTATATTTAAAAAAAATGAAAGTGATCTGATTTACGCCCGATCAGCGATCGAAACACCGTCGCCGCCATCGTAACATTCCGACTCAAGACGCACAACTACCTCTTTTACCACCGGAGGGTGGTGATGACCCGGGATCGTTGATGGAAGGCTTCTTCTTTCACCTTTTTTCTCCCTTTTTTTCTTCTTCTGCCCCTCTCAATCTTATATTCATTCTCTTCACGTTCACTCGCTTTTCGCCTTTCTTTTTCTTACTATTTCACTTTTTTCCTCCTCTCTCGTACTCTCCACTTCTCTCTCTGTCTCTCTCTCTCTCTCTCTCTCTCTCCCAGTTCACTCGTTTTTCATTCTTTGCGCGCCATATCTTTTTCTATTACTACACCTTTGCTCTTCTGCAGGCTTCGCTTAAACAGAAAAAAAAATTGGTGATTTACTCCATCTTTCTGATTCTCCACTCGTGTATTCGATCTCTCTGCTCTTTACTCTTCTTATACTACACGCTCCTCCGGCGGTCCAGGAAAAACTGATGCACGCCGCGAGTCTCCCGAAATTTGGGCAGGGGGTAGTTACGCACAATACAAAAAAATTTACAAATCGTTAGAGAAACTTTCATTAATAACTTTCATTAATATCGGCAAAATAATTTACAGATAGTTAGAGAAACTTTCATTAATAATGGATATTCCAATTGTTTATTTAAAAGGAGACAAGTTTTTGAAAAAAATTTTGTGAAAACTTTTTTTGTTCACGTTTTGAGCGATCGAAATCAATGCTGTTCTGGAAACAAAGAGAAAATTTGTTCGAAAAAAATACGATCATTAAGACTTTGTTGCATTCTACGGCTTCAAAGAATATATATTATCCAAGGTTAACAACATAATCAAGATCCTTATTGTTGTTAAAAGACTAAACCAAAGGCAGAAATTGTTCATCGAAATATTCCTTTGTTGAAAAGGAAACCCTTCATTGCTCAGAATCAACAAGTTTACTATGCTTATTAAAATTGAACTACAATTGGCTTTTTTTCGATAATGATGTTGTTTCTCTGAAATGCCCTGCTGAGTCTAAAATCGTAGTGATCACAACTCCGTTTGAACATGTGACTTGTGGGACAAAAAAAACTTCAGGAGAAATCAAAAAAAGAAAAATTAAAAGAAGGCGAAAGCACACTCGTGTTTATCTTACATAAGTGATACAGCAGCTATGGTAACTATAATTGTAACTGGTTACTATAATTAAACCGTATCTCCACGTTTTTGTCGTCACTATATTCGCCTCGTCCTTCAACTTCTGCAGCTTATAAGCTAATTGAGACACGAGGAGTAAATATAACTTTATCATATTACCTTTCTATAATTAGTATGATTAAATTTACTTACAAAGTAATTTCTTATTGAAATTAATTTATCACCAACACTTAGTCTACCATCCATCTGCGCTGTTCCACCATCTAATATTTTTGTAATATAGATGCTGTTATCGCCAGGAATGTGCTGATTACCTATACCTCCGGAAATACTAAAACCAAATCCATCTTTACCTTTGGACAGTTTTATTTCGTGCGCCACATTGTTAGATTTCCGACGTATATTCTAAAATATAGATTTTTTTAGAATTAATTTATAAGAAATGTAATTTTTAATAAATTATTTATGAATATAAATTCTTATTCAGATGATAGAAATCTTATCAAATATAGTAGATTTAGACGGATAGAAAGAAAAGGGCTGAATAAAAGATTTTAATGATCAGTTTTCTGACCTCAAGTTGTATAAACACCAAGAATCTTACTTATTTGATTTAGTATTTAGGATGCATGAAATAACACCTTCTATGGAGTACGTTTTTATTCTATTATGCACCGTTCGATTATCACGCAACGTGATAATTTTTATCCCGAATAATATTGGGAGTAAAATGTCTGACATTAGATTGAAAATCTGTGCAAGCTGAGAAATTTGGAAGTGTTCTACAACCTCTACGGGATATAATTTTTATTTTCCGTCTGTCAGTATTTGCATTGATATCTTGTGAGCGTATTGTTTCTAGAAGAGATTAATCTAGATTCCTTACAATCTATCTACACTAGTACCACCTCTAATCGTACTGAATTTGTGTTTGCGTTTTATTTTTGACATTTTAATATCCTACTGACTTTATTTTTGTGAAGGCTCGCGCAAATGTGCAAAAGAAGTAGTCTAGTCAAACTGACACAAACATTGTGTATTTGTTTTGTTTTGTCTTGTCCTAGATTTGTCGGTGAATTCTATCAGATCAGTCAACATATTTCAGTGTGTATTCTATTTATTTACCTAGTAGAGTACTTATAGAAATGTTTGTAATTTCTGTATTGTCGTTAGAGCTTTAAAAGTAGTTATATTTTCAATATACTTGTAATATAACCTACTTTCTCAGAATTTCGTTTGTGCTCCAAGAATGTAGTTTCCTGTACCTTATAAATTCATTTGTTTTCGTTCAATAAAACATTGTCTTCTTTTAATGTTCCTAGTACTTTTTGCAGCTATTGACTATACTACTGTAACTTTTCTCCAAAAATCATGATATTGTCGATAAAATGACTATCCGGTCGCAAGATATTATCATCCCCTCAAATATTTACTAAAAACTCTCAGGCTGCATAATATACTATAATTGATATACAATAATGTCCTCTATCAGCCTCTGGCCATCTCTTACGACAGCCTAATGGTGCGTCTCGAACAGACGCACATAATCTCAGTCGATTATTTTGTATATGAAAATTGGCACTGAGGGGAATAGCTACTTTATACCCCTTTTACTTCTTAATCATGAAGAGTTCCTAAATTATTCCCAATAAACGTTTGAATGTTTGGAACCCCCGTAATTATGTAGATGGCTCAAGTTATTCTTTCTCATTAATTTTTATTCATGTTGCAATTGACATGTTAACAGTAAAGGATATTTTATTTCCATACACATATACAGTTATATTAAGTTTCCTTATTTGGTTACAACTTTTATATTTCTACTTCTTACATTTCTTCATGTGCAATTAATGATAAAATTTAATTTACAACTAGAGTGAATTAAATTTTAGTATTTATAACACCCATTGTACATTATATATTTGTATCATTGTTAATATCAATAATTCATTCGATTTCATCGACCCGAACGCTTATATAATTAGACTTGCTGTTTTCTCTAAGTTTGGATAATTACACTTCATTTCTTCGTTTCAATTTGAAGTAACATGTTCTCTTCTTGCTTGACTGTATTTTACAGCACTGTCAAAATTTTATTACATTAGTAGCATTTTTTATATTTTATCTCTTGCAGGACAAATTTCAACTTTAGATATATATTTAGTACTTCTTATCTTGTACATTCTTTCAATTATTAATTTTGAAAATTATTTTCATATTTCATAAAGCACCAGCTTATTTTATTTCTTATTTTATTTACGTATCGGTTCTTTGCTTTATTGCCATAATATTGCAATTGTTGCTTGACTAATGCTAACGTATTCGCTTCCGTTATTATTCTATCTGACGCATCTACTGTGCGTTATCGTCGGGCGGGGGAGCCTATAAACGAACATCTTCCCGAATATAAAGATGTGGACGCCACACTTCCCGAGGAGCCCTTTTATAAGGATAATCGGGTCGCGAGAGTGACACACGGAACGGCAGTCTGGTACTGGGCGGGGGCGACATGCGCGTGGACTCTGGCTGGGGACGTCCACCATTGCTAACCACACTTATGTAAGCATATCCCAATTCACCCACTTCACAATTTTTGCTACCCACGCCACTGCTCCCTAAACTAGGGCAGAATGGAAGGGGGCGGGCTTCTTCCTGATTTGTAATGGGGGCCCACGATGCTTGTGTCGCATATTAATTGATGTAGATCAAATCTTCTCGCCTGATCGTTCTCCCTCGGCTTTCGTCAGGGAGGTAGAAGTGGCTCCAAACGGATCTAAAGACGGTACGCCGCGCTTGCCGAGCGGTGTATGCCTGGGAGCTGCCAAATGGAGATCCTGGGTGGGGATGCGAGTCTTTAGATCACGTGCCTGGGCGATCCGAACCATCTTTGGTTTTCGCTGAAGACAGGACTGACGCAAACTATCCAGAGAGTGGAACACCTTATTGTTGGGATGTGAAGTTCGAGAGAACGGAGGTGGGCTAGCGTGACGGGGCGTGCTACGTCCCCCGGCTCGGTAAAAGAACCTTACACGAAGGTCAAAGCCAGAATGACTCCTTCAGGCAAGTGTTGAGGAGTCATGTTGGTGAGCTCGTCGTTTAAGGGTCCCTGGAGGCTGGCCACGTGGGAGGACGAAAACTACGAAAAGAAGAATGGACACTATTCACAATAAAGAAGAAGGGATAAGAAAATTGAAGAAGCAGGAGACGGATCAGAAGAGTACGGGTGTGAACAGCCTGGATCTCCCGTAGGGTCAGTAACAGCTGAGCTGATAGCGCTGCTGGTGCAGCAAGCCGTGGCAGCAATGCGGACGTTGAGACCGGACGAATACGGACAGTATGTCATAAATATAATCATGAAAAAGCGTTCATTGATTTAATCAATAATTTGTTTAAAATAATAATGGAGTCAATAAACAACAAAAAAATGCCAACAATACAATTAAGGAGGGGCTTCCGGATTTACAAAAGCCAATTAGAGAAACTGGTGAGGAGAAGGTGACCTACAGCTAGGTGCCCACATATTCCTGAGGTTGCCGAGGCTAAAGAGGCCCAGAAGAGGCATACATCTACCTCCCCAATGCAATTACATGGGGGGGGGGGCGAAAGAAGAAAAAAAAGGCAGAAAAGTTCTACAAAAGAAGAAAACGCAGCTACCAAATTTAATAGTGGAGAGGAGCCACAGCCTGAGCAAGGCTGGATGAATGTCCCTACCAGGCAAGAAAAGAAGGCATAAAAAAGAAGATAAACGAAGAGGGCCACCAAATCTGGCGAGGACCCCATAAAACCTAAAGATAAAATAGGAAGTAGGGCATGGTCTAAGGCGCTGCTCCTCAAGTCCACGGAGGGAAAGAGATCCTTGGAGGGATCCGCCATATGCTCGACCCCTCGCAGCACGGGGACATCCTCTCGAAGGACATCCGCCGAACATTAAACGGCTATATGCTAATCGAATTTAAGAAGGCTTCGGCGGAGGGTAAGAAGGGTTTTGAGAACGCCCTATAAGAGGTCGTCGGGCAAAACGCGGCACTTTGCACTCTGACCCCCAATACTACCTTGGAGATCAGAAACGTGGATGGCTGGGCGACACTCGACGAAGTGAAGACAGCTCTCCTTGACGTCTTGCGGGACTATACCGGCCCCCTCGATGTGAGACTCACGAGGGAGAACAAAGTCGGCAAGCGACTAGTCATCCTCTCTGAGGCTCACGTGCGGCTTGCGGCAGCGGTCCAGGTCGAGCGCTGTTACAAATGTCTTGGTCAATGATACCGCGACTCGGGTTGCAATGACCCAGACAGGATCACCGCCTGCTTCCAGTGCGGGTAGCAGGGACACGAGGCATCCGACTATAGAACGGGTCCACAGTGTTTCCTCTGTCCTGGGAATCCGCCCGTAGCGTTAAATCACGTTGCCGGATCTGAGACTTGTGCGGTGTTTCGCGAAACCCTAGCCAGGTCTTGATAAACTGGTTAAAGTCCTGCAGGCGAACCTGAATAGGAGTCGGACGGTGAGCGACCTGCTTCTACTTACGCAAATCTCTCTTGAAAAGTATGCTGACATCGTCATTATCAGCGGAGAATATCGAGATGGAGATACAGAGGTCTGATATCGCGATGTCCTCGGTATTGCGGTGATTTGGATTTTCTACCCGCACCGCTTTCGGGTGGAGCGCCACGAATCTGACCGTGGCTTCGTCTGGGTAAATGGCAATAACGTAAATTATGTCAGCTGCTATATCACCCCGAATGATGTTATCGGGGATTTCCAATCTAAACTGTATGCCCTTGAGGATGCGGTAATGGAATGGAGGAGAAGCTGGTAGTGCCTGGAGGTTTGAACAGCAAAGCTCTCGAGTGAGGGGAACCGTTGCCGAAGTCTAGGGGAAGACGAGTGATGGACATGATATCCAGACTAAGTTTGGTTGTCTTGAACATTAGAACTACGTTGTCCTTACGGAGTCTCGGCTACAGGGAAACCATTCCTGATGTATTCGAAACCATTCCTTCGCGGCGGAGATTCTGTCCGCACGGTTGAGGGACTAGCGGGTGATAAAAGACTATAGAAACGATCACGAATTCATCACCTTCCGCGTTGGTGATGACACGCTAGTCAGAGCAACGGTTGAACGTCGCCCAGCCAGATGGATCGTCGCGAGAATGTATCACGAGAAGTTTTTCCAGCCGCTAGAACGCGAACAGTGTCTCCCGCTTCAATTACAGAGGAGCGCAACGCTTTGCGAGTGAGCGAAAACGGTGAGGGAAGCTACAATGCATCAGATCCGCCAAGCCTGCAAGCAAGCGATGCCGAGTAAATTCACGGATCATGCTAGCTGTCCGACTTACTGGTGGACTAAGAAAATCGTGGAGCTACGGCGGCAATGCCTGCGGCTGTGCTGCGTAGCTCAAAGGGCTCAAAGGTGCAACCGCGATGCCGCTTTTAGGATCGCCCAACATCTAACGGCGAAGAACTCTAAAGCGAGCCATCAAAGCAAGTAAACATGCATGCTGGAAAAAGCTGGGAGAAAATCTGAACAACGATCCATGGGGATTGAGGTACAAAATCATAAACGCAAATTAGATATGTTCCGCAAGAACATGCCTATGAGTGAGGAAGTGATGAGCGGTATCGTTCATGCCCTATTCCCCATTGATCCCAAACCACGGGATGAGCTCTTGGGTCCAAAGGGCCCTGAGACACCGCCGTTTACAAGGAATGAGCTAGAGAAAGCAGTGCGCTTTCTGACGAACAACAAAGTACCAGGACCCAATGCACTTGCAGCGGAAGTGTTGAAAGTGGTAGTACAGAGCCATCCTGAAATTTTGCTTGGCATGTAGAACTTGTGCCTTCGCGCGGTAATATTTTATCCCCGCTGGAAGGCGGCGAGACTTGTGCTGATAAGTAAGGGCAAGGAACATTCTAGTGCTCCGTAGGCGTATAGATCCTTATGCATGCTAAAGACCGCCGGAAAATTTATGGAAAATCTGGCGAGACCGCGCCTACAAGCGACGCTTTTAACATCTGGTGACCTTTCCGAGAGGCGGTATGGTTTTCGGAGAGGGCGGTCCACCGTAGATGCTATTCAGGAGGCAGTAGAGGTGACCAAGACTACGGAGCGGGGGAAAAACTTCTCCCGACCTGTGTGTCTTCTGGTGAAACTTGATGTCAAAAACTCCTTCAACTAAGAAAAACTTAATGTCAAAAACTCCTTTAACGAGAAGGACTTCAATGTAACTAGGTACCTACTGCAGATTATCGGATATTATTTGAAGGACAGATCCATTCTGTACGTCACGGCAGATGGCTCTAAGTGAAAAGAGCTAACGTGTGACGCGGCCCAAGGCTATGCTGGATCCCGATCTTTGCGAAGATACAAGCCAGAGAATGTTCGCTGGCTTGCTGGCAGAAAAGGTGGCAGCAAGATTTGCGCGGAAGGTCGACTGCCAGACTTATAAGTCAGGTAAATAGGTCCCAATCATCCAGATGCTGACTGGCCACGGGTACTTCCGCGCATACTTGCACAAGATGGGCACAGTCGCGGATCCAGGTTGTATATACTGTCGATCCGCAAAAGACGTATCATACATTTTTTGTGTGCGGGCAGTGGGAGCAGCAGAGGGCGCTATATGCGGATGATGCTGGGAGGGTTACCCTGGAAGGCATTTCTGATGCTCTCCAGCGAGGACACATGAGGCAGGGCTGCCTATTTTGTCGAGGATATTCTCAGGCGGAAGAAGGCGGACCTTCCCTAGATTTTTGCATTTGGCTGGGATTTGGTGGCGTCCAAAGGCGAGCGACGTGGTCCCCTCTCCGAAATAATGCCTAACAGCGGTTTCCGTAGTGAGACTTAAGCCAGGAAAAGGAGGTTTCCTCGGTGCACGCTGCCGAATCTAGTGGTCTATTTCAATAACCCCATGCCTGAGACCATGAAGGCAGAGAGGTGTCGCGATTCCTCCCGAAGAGGGACCTGGTAGTAGGCGCTGCTAAGGTCCAGTGTAGAGATATATCGCGCAGTTCTCAGTTTCCGTAAAATTAGGCCAATTTAAGGGAGCGGATATGCGCTGACCTTGGACACAGAATTCAATTTGCGCTAATCGACGTAGAATCGGTAGCTCCCATCGCTCTTGCGAACCATCACCACGGGGCTAGAGCACTCGCTGGTTGATCTGCGAATTACACCTTGATCGAGCATTTTGTGAACTTGCGCATGCATCTCCAGCTCTATCTTTTGAGGGACCGGATAATAACGCTGCTTAATCGGCTTATCATCGCCGACATCGATCACGTGGTTGGTCAGATGCGTGCAACCCAGAGGCTGATCAGCCGGAGGTAGTATCCGTTCGAGGAGTTCCTCAAGGTCTCGACGTTGACTATCGTCAATATCAGCTAAGTCTATGGAGTCAAGCCAGTACGCCGAGGTTACTGAGACGGTGCAAATTTGTAGCGGAATGAAATCCGCAGTACCCTCGATTGACATGGCATTGTCGCGCGGGTGGATCACCACATTGGGATTAGAATGACGTCTAGTTCCCCTCGACGCCTGCAATTGTAAATGGAAGGGTCACCTAGGCTACTATCGGCTCTATTCTTCCTGTGGCGAGTGGAGCACCAGCTCCAAGAAAGGGTCGAACCAAACGACCGAGGGCAGGTGCAATCTGCTGGCCGATTACTCCGAGAGCTGCGCGAGAGCTGCATCGAGCACTGCATGAATGCGAACTCGCCTATGTCCACTTGAACCCACCATCGTGAATACCGATCGGGGTCGACACTTGTAGCTGAGTTAGCGGAGTCACGGTCGTGATACTGTTTCATTATAAATAGGAGGGGGTAGGCATCATTACCCTGTGCCCCGACAGCTGCCTTGCTGATCTTCAGTTGGACCTCAATCACTCGTCATTTTTCGCATTACCCGAACACTCGGGACAGCTGCGCAAGGTGTGGCCTGGCCAACTATAAGCCCAGCAGAAGAACCGCGGATCAGGACCTGCTGTCCGACCTTTGTTCCTATTCTGTTGTCGTATTCAAGTTTGAAGCATATTCTGTAGGCTGTATAATACAGGACTAATTGCTAAATTGTCTTTGGGGACAGCACACTGAGGTTCGAGTGCTGCATCTGAGGCATGAGATGCTACTTGCGCCTGACGTATTATGTCACTCGTGAGACACTAGTCGGGGGACTTATCTACGCTCGTTATGGCTGCCTGAATCGGCGATTCGTTGGCTGTGCTAAATGCAAGCTGTTCGTGCCTATTGATCTCTGCCAAGTTGAAATCGATCAGATTTTGTATTTGCTGATCGGCAGCTGTTGTGCTATGTTCAAATGAACTTTCCGAGCCTGCTATGTGTCAACTGATTTAACAGCTTGTTCGGCGTATGTTGCTTCCATGTTATGTAGGATATACGTTTTTGTTGCGGCATGCATTGTCGAGGTTACAATTATTTTTAATAAATTTTTATCTCTACGCGGGCGTATTCTTGCGACATTGCTTCCACTCTCGCACTTCACAAAGTCTTCTAGGCTATAGTTTCTTGCCAATCTGCGATATAGCTTGGCAGCCCCTTGAAATGAGGAACAATCATTTTTTAATTACAAATCCATTGTTATGATATCTGTCTCGCATAGGCTTTGGAACCAGTCATCTAAATCGTTTGGAGGGTTTGCCATCATTTATCTGTTTAATTGACGGGAAACGAAAGAGAGAAGAAAAAAAACAAAATTCGTTCTTTATTTATAAAAAGTCAAAAAAAGACGAGAATTTTGAAATCAATTAATTATAATTGTTAAATAAATTGTAAAATTAATTAATTAACTCGATGCACTACAAATTTCTAGGCAATACTTCAGCAATTGGAAAAAGAGCAAAAACAATAGAAATTAATTAAACAAACAATTAACCCTTCAAAAAAAATGTTGAGAAAATTTATTAATTAGATAATTAATTAATGGGTATTAAATTAGTTAATGAATTAAATAATTCCCATAACTAACCCGTTGAGCGATGCTCATTTGACGGTTGTTACGACGAAAAAGAGCACCCAACAAAAAATTTCGTATGTTTTGTCATGAACGAAGAAAAGAGATAAAAGAAGATAAAATAAAAATATTTTAATTGTTATTTAACTGTTATCGTATTTAAATTGATTATTATTGAATAAAATTTAATTAGTTGTTATTTAACAAAATTTTATTAATCATTGTTTGACAACATTTAATTATATATTATTTAATTTAATTATTAACATCTTACTTAATTATCTCTCAATTGTTACCTACTCAATTGTAATTATACTCGATTGTTAATTTATAAAATATACAGATGCTTATTATTTTATTTACTGATTATTAAATTATTTAATATTCATTGTTTTGATTGAGCAAAAAAGAAAAGAAAAAAATAAAGAACAAAACACATTTATATGGCAAATGATGAAAGTCTGTAGTGTTAAGAGTCTGGTAGATTGGACAGTGTTTATCATTCCTTATTAAATTGATTGGTTTTGGACAATTTGTGTAGAGGGGAAATTTATATTTAATTTACTAAATTTGTTGGTGGGGATGGGTATATATAGATTAGAATATAAGGTTTAGAATAGTCCCTGATGAGGAGCCGTAGCGAGCTCGAAACGTTGGACAAGTCTTCAATTAGGTAAGGGTGTTGGGGACAGTCAGACTGCACTTTACTAACAAAGAATTTTTTCAGCTAATATTTTATTTTCAGATTAGTCTTCGGGGGTGAATGTAAACAAGGACAGTCTGACTGTCATTATAATTTTAATTTAATTTTTAATCTAATTTTTATTTTTAATTTTTATTTTACTTTTATTTTTTTTATTTTTTTATTTTTTTTTATTTTTTATTTTTATTTTTTTTTATTTTTTATTTTTTTTTATTTTTTTTTTATTTTTTAATTTTTTTATTTTTTTTTTTAATTTTTTTTTAATTTTTATTTTACTTTTATTATTTTTATTTTTTTATTTTTTTTTTAATTTTTTTTTTATTTTTATTTATTTTTTATTTTTATTTTATTTTTGGATTGAATTGATTGGATTGTAAGACCAATAAAAAAATATTTATTAATTTGTATATGGGCAGTCGACAAAAGTACAATTCAATTATATATATATATATATATATATCTTATAAATTAATAAATATTTTTTATTGATCTTACAGTCCAATCAATTCAATCTAAAAATAAAATAAAAATAAAAATAAAAAATAAAAATAAAAAATAAAAAAAGAAAAAAAAATTAAAATAAAATAAAAATTAAAATAAAAATTAAATTAAAAATTAAATTAAAATTATAATGACAGTCACACTGTACTTGTTTACATTCACCCCCGTAGACTAATCTGAAAATAAAATATTAGCTGAAAAAATTCTTTGTTAGTAAAGTGCAGTCTGACTGTCCCCAACACCCTTACCTAATTGAAGACTTGTCCAACGTTTCGAGCTCGCTACGGCTCCTCATCAGGGACTGGTATAATTATATATCTTATATATTTATGTTAGCCTAGTACCGCATGTTGGTATTACATTAATAGGTGTGTGTATTATTTGTATGTGTTTATATTGAGATATCGAATTTTGATTTAAATATTAGATTCATATTACAGTGTTGTTAGTATTAATATTAATTTTCCTTATTAGTTGACATTATTATATCTTATGTATCAAATTAATATAACTATCCATATTAATTTAGCTAATTATATTATACCTTGAATTAATATAATTATTGCTTCAAGCTGCACAAATATTATATTCTCGTATTTGGCTGTACATTAAGTTTGTGCTACTTTTCAACCACTTTCGCTTCACTGGCAGTGGCCTTGACCGCGAATGTTTACGTTACCGGCTCGAACACGTAAACACTCTCGACGCGCAATACATTAACACTTTTCAATATAACTATCTCTTATATTAATAGTTATATTATGCAAGAGATAATTATATTTCGCACAATTATTTTATAATTTTAGATTTGCGCACATCCGCATAACTTGCGAATTTTCGCCGCGGTACTAGATATTTACAAAAAAATGTATATAATAAAATATATGTGAATGTATATATATATTTTTATAACATATTGTGTGGTAGCGAGATCACATTAGGCACCATGTAATGGTGCGCGTGTCCATCTTGAACACGAGGACGACGGGCACGGCCGTTGCAAAAGATGGGCCCGGATGAGCTTAGCCCCGAATCGACTCGGCGAGGGAGAGGGGCGGTCCGCGAAAGGCGAAACATTGCATGCAAGGGGACGCGTCAGGTCAAGGGAAAGAATGAACAGAGAAACAAGTAAAATATAAAATAATAGCTCTTTGATGTAGAGACTCGTTAAGCGCTGATCGATCCACGGAGTCGCTATTTCCATATATAAACCCACGGAGTTTATAGTATAAATTATAACACGCTATCTTCGAAAGTTTATTAGGAGATATATGTAATGTGGAACATACTTGGTATACTTAATTTTCACAGAGTTTTCTGTTGATACAGTGATAATTTACATTACATTAAATTCTAAAAACATTACCTAGCAAAAGCTATACCCCAAAAGTGAGACGAATTGTTTACCTGAATATGAATTCCGTTACAGATTTTTGTGAAGATTTTATATATTTTGCTATTTATAGGGATTAACTTATAATCATTTAATCAAAAAATTTACGATTCTATCAAATGAGGGAGCCCGTTTCTAGTCTTTTCATTAAATTATAAAGTAATTTTTAGAACTTCCTTTTATCATTTTTGTGATTTATAGAACGATTTTTACTGCGAGTGTCTGGGACCGCAAGTAGTGTGAGACGCTTATAACTGACTCCCTATAAATATGGAGGGGAAATTGGTTGCACATAGTAAAAATTTCCGTCATATCTGAATATCCGTGGAAATCGGTATGTCAGGAAATTGAGAGTTAAGATTGTTTAATAAAACATAGCTCTAACAAATAATCTATATTTAAATTATGATAACGGTTCATGAATTTCCCTCGTTGTAGAAAAGAATTTGCATTGTTTTTCTACCTGAAATCAAGTTAGTTTACCACGACCTATGTAAATTAGCCATTCGGGCTCACAGATCGATGTTTTAGAGATATTTCTTTCTCTTGTATTTTACAGTTCTTTTACACTTCTGTTAATATCACACCTTCAGACTATCATAAGCCCTGCATGTCTATTAATATCATTTTGCAACGTTTTTATAAACCTATTCATTTTTATGGTATTGACTATTTGTCAATATGTTTCAGAGGCTTATGTTAGCCTATATTATTCGAGACCATGTCTTTACTAGAGTTGACTATTCTTTTCATAATTTACATTGGGCATTTGAAGCTAACATATCAGTTAAATATACATAAGCTGTGCATACGCAATTCTGAACTGGAATAAGCTCCAAGATTAATAATAAAGTCGAAATTTTCAGTTTTTACGTTAATGAAGAAACCGAAATTAAGAATTGAGTTTCAAAAATTATCTTACCTAGGCGGTGAGGCTTATCATATCTACGAATAAGCAATTAGAGAAAAAAGTCCAGGTTCTGACCACTCAGCATAGTAAGAGCAAAAATCAAAAGCTCGCTTAAGTTTTCTAGAGTATACAAATGGCAAAAACCAAAAACTCATCTTATATTGACAGAGTATCTTAGAGAAGGCAGGGAGCCACGTACCTCCTCAGATAGTCCTTAAGTTAGAAAAAGTCCATCCACGATTCAATTATTTCAAGCTTAGAAAAATGAAGAGCTCTTCAATACGTAAACAAAGTGTATGAGGTCTATGCTCAGTCTTACGATTCTTATGAGCTTTAATATTAATACGTTAAATTAACAATCGACATCGACCATAATCTCCTGGTCTATGCCCTTGTTTAAGTCTGGATAAAACTTTCGCTATGCATTTTAGGCAGCTAAGAAAATAAGAAAAATTCGATCTCACGATCGCATATCTGCCAGACTATATCCAGCGCTTTCACGTATACAGAGTTGTCACATACCGATCATTATCAATAGGAATAATGGTTGTAATCGTCTTGCCAACGAGTACAATAATATTAGAAGTTATAAGAATGAATTACGTTGACCTATGCTATTCGAAATGAAACAACTAGCTAACAATCAATGAGAGTTTTGAGCGGCCCGTATAATGCTCCAAACGAATACAGTTGCATCTGAACGAGAAGGGCAATACACTGTTTGCCTCCAATATTCACTGTAATGATATTCGGGCATAAAATCTGGAAGTTTTATGCGAGGAACTTTTTAGACTATTTTAGAACAACGCTTAAACCCATACGACATAATACGCGTAATCCGTTAGGAAGAACCGTTGCATAAGTCTCACGAACTAGACGAATTAAATAGAGAGCGGGAAATTAACGACTAACCTTCTGTTAGAAAAATAGCCCCTGTACTTAAATGACATAGACATATCAAATAGACTATTTCCGTGGTTCTTAGCTTTGTGGATTTGGGCGCATACAAGGATAGCTTACGTATTAATAGTATTTCTTTTACTTTTCCTAGATCCGCAAGACAATATACCTTCTAAACGATATCATGAGGAGCTCGACCATCAACTTCATTTTGAACAAAGATCGGGTGGGCCTAGGTGCACGAGCGTGGATTTATCGCATTTATACTGAATCGAGTACCATGCAAACTTCAGACAACTCTACAGTCGTAGGCACTAAATATTCTCAAAAGTATGAAGAACTCGATGATTCTCGAACAAAAAAATTTACAAAAAGAAATTGCAAAGGGCATAAGCAGAAAGATCAGTGAAGTGAGATGTTGGTCGATGTTATGCAATATTATTTATATTATTTATTTAAACTACGAGTTTTATATATGTTATAATTATATTATGTGATAAATAGGTCATTTTAAAACAATTTAATTGTACTTATGTCGACTGCCCATATACAAATTAATAAATATTTTTTTATTGGTCTTACAGTCCAATAAATTCAATCTAAAAATAAAAATAAAAATAAAAATAAATAAAAATAAAATAAAAATTAAAAATAAAAATTGAATTAAAAATTAAATTAAAATTATAATTTTATACAGTCAGACTGTCCTTGTTTACATTCACCCCCGTAGACTAATCTGAAAATAGAATATTAGCTGAAAATATTTTTGTTAGTAAAATGCAGTCTGACTGTCCACAACACCCTTACCTAATTGAAGATCCTGTCCAACTCCTCATCAGGGACTGATGAGGAGCCGTAGCGAGCTCGAAAAGTTGGACAGGATCTTCAATTAGGTAAGGGTGTTAGGGACAGTCAGACTGCACTTTACTAGCAAAGAATTTTTTCAGCTAATATTTTATTTTCACATTAGTCTACGGGAGTCAATGTAATCAAGGACAGTCTGACTATATAAAATTATAATTTTAATTTAATTTTTAATTCAATTTTTATTTTTAATTTTTATTTTATTTTTATTTATTTTTATTTTTATTTTTATTTTTGAATTGATTGGACTATAAGACCAATAAAAAAATATTTATTAATTTAAATAGGTCATTTGAATTGTTGAATTATAATGGTAATGTATAACGGGTTATCAATGCAATTTAAGAAATTTATTATTGATTTAATATTGGGGACTAATATGGAAATAAATATTAATATATATTATTAAATAATGCATTAATATATTAGGTTGTTAGAATATTAGAAGACCTGTGACAACGAATACCGATAAAATCATGGAATTTTTCGAGTTAGACGGCATGTAGCATCTCCTGACATCGCCCAGGAGATGAGAATTAGTCACCAAACCATTTTAAACAATCTGCAGAAGGCTAGATACAAAAAAGCTTGATGTTTGGGTACCGCATGATTTGATGCAAAAAAACCTTCTGGACCGAATCAACGCCTGTTGAAATGTGCTGCTGAAATGGAATGAACTCGACCCATTTTTGAAGCGGATGGTAACTGGCGAAAAAATTGATCATACTGCAATCTCAAGCCAAAACGGTCGTGGTTCTAGTTCAGTGGGCCGTTCCAAATAGTGTCCAAGCCGGGATTGACCACCAGGAGGTTTTCCTGCGTGTTTAGTGGGGTTGGAAGGGAATAATCCACTATGAACTGCTGCCATATGGCCACACGCTTAATTCTACCATCTACTGTGAACAACTGAACCGCTTGAAGCAGGCTATCAACCAGAAGCGTCCGCAATTGGCCAATAGGAAGGTTGTAGTATTCCACCATGACAACGCCAGACCACACACTTCGTTGATAACTCGTGAGAAGCTCTGGGAGCTCGGATCGGATTTTTTATCGCATCCACCATATAGCCCGGACAGAGCGTCAAGTGATTACCACCTGTTCCTGTCCATGTTGAACGCCCTTGGTAGTGTAAAATTGGACTCAAAAGAGGCTTGTGAAAAGTGGCTGTCCGAGTTCTTCGCAAATAAGAAGAGGAGTTTCTACGAGAGGAGTATTTATGAAGCTGCCGTCTAGATGGAAACAGATTATCGAACAAAACGGCGCATATTTGAAGTAAATCCGACCACTATAACACTTTTTATAAAGCATTGTATGAAGAGCAAAAAAGCGAAAGGGAGATATTTGACAACCTAATAAAAGTAAATTAGCAGTTAACTATAGTAACAATGGGTATTAAATATTTTGAATAATATAATTTTTTACAAGAGGCCAAAAAGTTTTATCGATTCAAACAATTATTTCATTAGCATTATCAGGATAATTATTTCTTTCCATTTAAAAAAAAATTAATCAAAAAAAGTATCAGTATGAGTTTTAATTAGTGTTACCTTAGAATTTCCAGTGATATTTTATAATTGAAACTCAATATAAAAATACAAAAATCATTGTATATTGGAAAACGACAAGCTTAAACGATAATTGAAATTACCTAGAATTTGAAAATTATATTACTTCTATTTTTTTCTAGTCTTTTTTTACAGTATATATGAAGTTTCATTTCTTATCAGCTTTTAATAGTTATAAAATAAATATAATGTAATTATAACCAGCAATGCAAAATATGTGGTTTAAATTAATTCTTTATTACACGATGAAATAATGGAAAACGTAGTTAACCAATAAGCTCCGACAAAGATACTATCTACAAAGATATTCTATCGCACAATACTGTCACAAAAACTAAAATTAAAACTATATAGGTTAGGAATTCAAATATACGAAAAGTTCACAAGCATCTTTCTTTGTTCGGAGATAAAGGATTTTTTCCAATCTATAACCGGAAAAAAAATGATCTACTTATATTGTCCACTTCTATCATACTTATCGTAGAATTATCATTTGTTAAGTAAAATAAAAAAAGTTTCTTTAGTAAATTTTATTGTCCATTGATATACTTACAAGTTGAACTCTGCATCCTGATTTCTTTAAAGCATCAACTGCAATACCATGTGAGACATTAATCAGTGATACGTCATTAACTTTCTCTATTATATCATTAATCCGTAAGCGGCCATCACTAGCGACTGCGCCACCGGGAATTATTTTCGTGACATATATATAGAAATCATTTTCAGCGTGTAGATTATCATTTCCTCCGGCAATACTAAACCCAAGTCCTGCTTCTCCACGATTAAGAGTTATTTCAATGTATTCCCAATTATTTACACAATTTTCCTAAAAAAAATGAATTATTTCAAAAAATAAAGATTTTTGTATTAAACCAGATATTAATTTTACGCATGTAAAATATTATTATATGGCATTGGTCTAAATAAACTTTCTATATTGATACTCTAATTTTAGAATATAAATAAGAATTGAGCTTCACATATGTGCAGAATAACGCGAGTTTCTTTATACGCTTATTTATTGTCAGACAATAAACTTTCTGACCACATATACACTAAAATAAATAAACATTTACATTTACCTTTAATACATACTGTAATTTGACAAAGCGGCATAGTATTATTTATAAAAATTTTTATGTTTTATATTTACGGAAGATACATGTACAGATGAGTTTTTAACTTCATCTTTTTTATCTACCAAATGTTAAGCTACTAGTATCCTATTAAATATATTATATTTTCGTTTAAATCTACATCTCTATGCCACTACTTTATGCTCTCGGTTTCTTTATACGTTTGTTCTGTAAAAGTAATAAAAATTATTTAGTAACATTGATTTCAGATTGTGATTAATATTTATTGTTTGTTATTAAGTATACCAGTTTGTTAATACCATTTTTTGTAATTCCAATCTAAATGACCTTATTTCAAAATTGGTTTCATTCCTATTTCCCCTAGGAATAGCCGTTGTTCTTGAATCAATGTCAGTTGTACTAATAGTATTATAATTATGAAACTACATGTACAGCTTACAGAAGAACTAGTGATCGATTTATTCAAAAGTGCTCTGAAGGAAAGATTCTATGATCAGTCGACTGAACGGCGCTACTACTAATAGCATCCATTTAGACTTTTATGTGAATTATGACGGGATTGAACTGTGAACTGAACGTGCACTGTGCGGAAGATTTTTCCATCATAATTCTCAGTATCTAGCTGTTTTTACACTATCAGAATAATTTTCAAACATTTTGTTTCAGCTAAGGGAATTTGACAGATATTATGAAACAATTTCAAATTTTTGCACGCTAAAACATTGTTTTTTTTCTACGGTCAGTAATAATATCCACAGTGTATTTTGATATAATTTCCCTAATAATAGATTCTTTTATTGGGTAGTCAAATATCTCCCTTTCGCTTTTTTGCTCTTCATACAATGCTTTATAAAAAGTGTTATAGTGGTCGGATTTACTTCAAATATGCGCCGTTTTGTTCGATAATCTGTTTCCATCTAGACGGCAGCTTCATAAATACTCCTCTCGTAGAAACTCCTCTTCTTATTTGCGAAGAACTCGGACAGCCACTTTTCACAAGCCTCTTTTGAGTCCAATTTTACACTACCAAGGGCGTTCAACATGGACAGGAACAGGTGGTAATCACTTGACGCTCTGTCCGGGCTATATGGTGGATGCGATAAAAAATCCGATCCGAGCTCCCAGAGCTTCTCACGAGTTATCAACGAAGTGTGTGGTCTGGCGTTGTCATGGTGGAATACTACAACCTTCCTGTTGGCCAATTGCGGACGCTTCTGGTTGATAGCCTGTTTCAAGCGGTTCAGTTGTTCACAGTAGATGGTAGAATTAAACGTTTGGCCATATGGGAGCAGCTCGTAGTAGATGATTCCCTACGACCGTTTTCGCTTGATATTGTCGAATGTGATCCACTTTTCGTCGTCAGTCACCATCCGCTCCAAAAATGGGTCGAGTTCGTTCCGTTTCAGCAGCACATCGCAGGCGTTGATGCGATCCAGAAGGTTTTTTTTTGCTTCAAACCATGCGGCACCTAAACATCAAGCTTTTTTGTATCTAGCCTTCTGTAGATGGTTTAAAATGGTTTGGTGACTAACTCTCATCTCCTAGATGATTTCACGAGATGCCATAGCCGGTCTTACTCGATAAATTCTATGATTTGATCGGTATTCGTTGTCACAGGTCTTCCACCAGCTAGCTTATCCATGGTGTCGTTTCCACCGGCTCTGAATCGTCGAAACCATTCCTCTGCGGTTCGAAGTCATAGTGTGCCATCCCCCAAAATACCATTAATCTCACGGAACGTTTCTCTAGCGGATTTGCCTTTGACGAAGGAGAACATTCAAATACCACGAATTTCGGCGTTAGTGAACTGCATGTTTACACGTCTATAATTTTTGAACGCAATATCGAAACTAATCATGCATAGCGTCGTTTTGTACATTATATCAAGACCTTTCAAATGGTGTATAGTGTTGCCAGGTACGAGCTCTGTACCTTTTTGTACATAGCCGCGAAATTCATAAGACAAAAAGGCGGAAGGGAGATATTTGACAACCTAATATACTAAATATGTTTAGCAGATAATTTGTAGATAGTGCCTTTGTTCTGTGCTGTATTATTATTAGTTTAACTTCATCCAACAATATATTTCTAGGCGTACTTCTTCTTGCACCAAGCACCATTTGGGTGGTAGCGTATTGTATCATTATATTGTATCAGAGCTACTTATGCATCTTATGTTGGAAGAATGCTGATGTGAGTGAACAGAGGAACAGCAAATTTCGTTTCACAAGATCAAGTCAAGAATCGCTTGACTGCCTGTTTTGCATCAACTGTTATTTAATGTCTAGATGATCTTGCAAATGTATGTGAATGATACTGGAAATGGAATGATCATGAAGCAAGAAATCAATGATCAGATATAATTCAATAACATCCTGGATAACCTCAATGATTATCACAAATGGAAAATAATCGAAAGAACATTAAACCGTTATCACTCACAGTTATTATGGTTATTCTGAGGTAATGAAAATGCTCTGGTAATGAAAATGCTTGGATGATTGTCGATTACATATATGGTATTAAACAAGTTGAACAAAATGTATAGATTCCACACATCGTAATATTGAATAAGTTACCGAAAATTTAACTTTAGGACATCCGGGTCATGAAAACACCTACATGGGAGATAATCTTAGTTAGTTCAAGATTATACAAGATATTCATTGATATACCAATGGTCAAAGTTATACAATGGGTATCGTTAGGTACTGGACTGCTAAGAAGAAAATTATTGTAATAGTACTAGTAGAATTATAGTATTATAGTACTAGTAGACTTGCCAATGATTTCAGTATATCCTGTTTTTCAATATTTGTTTACTCAATTGATAGAATGCATAATGCCCCACAAAGCCAGAGCGATACTTGTTAGTAAGAGAAGAAACTAATAAACGTATTGTATTCACACTTTGAATATGATTCAAAATGACTCATTCCTCGGCATTTTCACCGTACGAGTTCTATTTCTTTCCTGAGGTAAAATTTGCATTAAAAAGAATATGGTTTCAATCTGTTAAAGGTAGAAAATGAACAGCAGCACGCATCCTAAAGCAACTATATATATATACTTATTTATGCATCTACTTAAAGTTATATCTCCATATAACTAAGTAGAAGTTATATTAACTACATGGAAATATTATAACTTCTATTCCCGGATAATTTAGAGATTTCCGCTAAACCAGATATAATTATATTTATTTTTATATAATGCTTGCAAATAATTACTTTAAAATATAATTTTGCTATTTTTAAAACGATAAATTTGAGTTACCATGTTTCATTCCTCGTTCTCGTTCAATCCTTTTACACTATGTAACCTGGCCGCATATAAAACTCAAAATTATTTATAAGAAAAAGAGTAAAGATACAAGGTCAGATCATTAAGTAATGGAATAAAATTAAAAACTCGATTGTATTAAAAATTTAAGGTACATTGCTGCGATCCCCATCAAAGTAGTCCCCTCCCGCATTAATTACACTTATTCCAGCGAATTTTCCAGATTTAGTAACAATTTTGGAACACTTGTTCTGGAACCTTTCCGAGTATGCTGGTTACAGATACTTGGATGGCTTCAATGGAGTCAAAATGTCGACCTTTGACGAATTTTTTCAAATGGAGAAATAGGAAAAAGTCGCATGGTGATGTGTCCGGTGAATACGGCGGTTGTGGTAACGTTGCGATGCCTTTCGACGCCAAAAACTGAGAGACACTGAACGCACTGTGACAAGGAGTTTGCCGTAATGAAGAACCAAAGTCTACGCGATCTATGGACGCACTCGATTTATGAATATTGGATCACGAATACTTGATTTACAATTTTTTCTGCTGGTACAAATTCTTTGTGAACCTTTGTTGTCGAAGAAGCAAATGAACATGATTTTCACTTTGGACTTGTTCATTCTCTCCTTCTTTGACCTTAGCACTCCAGAAGACAGCCACTATTGGCTTTGTCATTTAATTTCGGGATCATATTGAAAGAACCAAGATTAATATAAATTGTCCGGTATTGAAACCAATCAAATTAGCCGGACTCCAGTGATCTGTTCGTTGTCTTTCGTTGTAAGAATGAAGAGCACTATATCTATTATACTGATGTTTTTCAATTTCTTCAAACAATAGCGGCAAACAATTAGTTACATAAAATTCAAAGCTGTTTTAAATTTCTCTAACTTGACTTTCACTAGATGATCGTCAATTTTACATATAGTCATTTGAATCATGAAAAATTCTTTTAAGTTTTATTTCAAGTTTTTATCCAATTATAAATCGTTTGGATGAGTTACAAATGTGGCGTTACGCATTGCCTTCTTAAATTGTGTACTTTAGAGCATTTTAGACGTATTTAGAACGTTTTTATAGTTCTATACCTAAAACTATTTCTGTAAGTAACTGGCTTTTTTATGATAAGGAAATATTGTATCAACTGTTAATAAAGCTAGAAGTATTTCATTTTATTGTCTATTGAGCGATGAAGTTTTTCTATTGCTATGTTTGTGCGTTGCACAGTATATAATCATCTATCTCGATAACTCTGACGATTTCTTCTTGTTCGAAGCCACTTGTAGCAAAGCAAGTTTTTATTTTAGGTGAAGCAGATTATTCTCCAGCCGTTAAACACCATTATAAGAATTCTAATTTTGATATCTGAAGAATTATCCCAACGCATTATCATCCTTGTCACACTCGACAAGAAATAATGCTTTAGTTATTTCATATATTGCCTAATGAAATCGGGTACTGATAATTAAGAATGAATTTATTATCTTGTACTGCGCACATATACGAGGTCAGAGAATTAAGTAATGCAACAAAATTAAAAAGTCGAGTATACCATATGATCAAATTTGACCCGGACTGGTGCATTTAAACTCCGCGCGTAAACTGAATCGCTAATTTTTTTTCTATATACAATCTTTCTTGATGTCCGTGTGAAATTTGAGTGCCATATCTCCATTAGTGTATGTTTGTCGGCTGTTCATTTATGACGCAAAAAGTTTGTTTGCCGATATTGTCATGGACTCATGGTGCGTTCTCCGAAGCGGATTTTCGAGTTTCGCAAGGAGGAAAGTCACAGGGAGCCAAATCTGGCGAATGCGGTTACTGAGCGACGACTTTCATTTCGTTTTTGGCAAAAAAATCAGACAAAATCAGGTTGGAATGTGCCGCGCATTATCGTGATGAAAAAACCCTGAATTGTTTGCCGACAAATCCGGTCATTTACGACGAACCGCTTCACGTAGACGCCTCAAAACGGACAAGTAGTACTCCTTATTGACCGTTTGACCTTCTATAACGAATTCATGATGAACCACATCATGGTAATCGAAAAAAACAATGACCATCACCTTGATTTTTGGTGGATAGGCGACTTGCATGAGACAAAGTTTCGACGACTTCACGACCTTCACTGAATGCTTTGTCTTACTCAAGTACTTGCATTCGCGATAAAGTGGACTTCCCCAAACCCTTCTGCAACATTTTCAACGATTCTGTAGCCGTAATTTCATTGGAAACACAACATTTCAGGCAAACTCGTTTGATTAAATTTATTTTCCATAGCCAATATCGCCAGACAAACTTTTTGCGTCATAAACGAACAGCTAATAAGCACACACTAATAGAGATATGTCGCTCAAATGTCACACGGACATCATGAAAGGGTGTACCACAAAAAAAATTTTATCGATTCAGTTTACGTGCGGAGTTTAACTGCACTAGTCCGGGTCAAATTTGATCATGTAGTATTTAAAAATATATGTACATCACTGCGATCCTTTTCAAATTAGTCCTCTTCCGTATCTATGTATTTATTCCAGCGAGTTTTCCAATTTTCGTAACTATTTCGGAACACTTGTTGTGGGATCTCTCCGCGTACGGTGGTCACAGATTCTTGGATGCCTTGAACGGAGTCAGAATGTCGACTTTTTTCAAATGGAGGAATAGAAAAAAATCGTACAGTGACATGTTTGGTGAATAGGGCAGTGTGGTAACGTTGCGATGCATTTAGACGCCAGCAACTGAGACACTGAACGCACTGTGACAGGTAGCATTGTCATAATGATGTGCGATCTCTGGACGCAGTCTGAGCAACCTTTTTCGTAATTTTCCAAGCAAATTGTTGTAGAATACTTAATTTACGGTTCTTTTCCGATAGTACAAACTCTTTGTGAATCACCCCTTTGCTGTTGCAGAAGCAAATGAACATGGTTTTCACTTTGGATTTGCTCATTCTCGCCTTCTTTGGGCTTGGCGCTCCAGGGGACAGCTACTGTTGGCCTTATCGTTTAGTTTGAGGGCATATTGAAAGAATCAACTGTTCAAGGCAATCTTGAGAGATATTCATTCAGTGGACTTTTTGCTCATCTAAAAGTTTCTTTGTTACCCTCTTCGCTCACAGATTTTTTATGGTGAAATCTTCGATAGAAATCTTTCTAACTATTTCCCGGTTAATATTCAACTTGTCAGCCAACATTCGGTTAGTCACCGGTCTTGACGAACAAGGGTGCGGACGCACTGCGCATGCGCATCGTCTCGCCTTTGACACTCTCACGGCCTTTTTTAAAATCGATATGCCACAGAAGTACCTGACTACGACTCAGGGCATCACTACCATACCATTTAATCACTTTTTCATACGTTTCTGTCGCGGTGTCGCCAAGTTTTAAAGAAAATTATATCGCGTACCGTTGCTCTAAATTCCTGTTCATTTTGACTGACAATGCAAGACATTGTTCATTGTTCAAGACCTGTTCATTTTGAGTGACAAGTGACATGCACTACTCGTGCGTTGTTACAAAACACTAAACTACTGGCGAAGAAATGATCGTATAAGGGTCGTCAAGGAATCAATCGAGAGAATAGGGATCTACTATTGTGGTGGCCGAGTTACAGGTACACAGTGTTACCACAGCCCGAGAAATAATATCGATCGCATTACTTAATTATCTGACCTCGAAAATCTTACTTTTGGAAAAACTGTACATCGGTAAAAAAGAATACTAAAATTTAAATGGGAAATTGAATTAAAAAACTAAATTAGTAAGTTGAAATTAAATGAATCATATGATAGATATAGTAGGTGAAAGACCAAAAGGAATAGATCTAGAAAAGTATAAACACAATACTACTGGTTTATAGACCTGCGGTAATATTCATCAGTAGCGATGTCTACAACAAGATTTCCCTGTAGTTTGAAAAAAGATAGAAAAGCTTAAATGCATTCAAAAGGAGAATGCATATAGGTGGGTGGAGAAATTGAAAGATTATCATATTTAAAAGAAAATAGAAATGTAATTAACTTACCATGTTAGTTATTATTATAATACTATTGACGAAATGAGAGGCGATTTTTGATACGATACATATAGAAACTTTAGAACAATGGTTTCATTGGTGAGTTCAACGAAGCCTCTATATCATACACTTGTACCAGTGATTTTTACAATCATCGAAGCAATTCTAATAATCATCAAATTTTTTGTATAGTCTTGAGTTCTTTTAGCGATGCAGTTTGTATCTCCTCAATCGTTAAAAATCGATGTCCTTTCATAGGTCTCTTCAGTTTTGGAAAAAGAAAAAAATCATTTAATGCAAATTTGATGAATTTGGAGGCTGATGCAAGATTGTGGTGTTGGTTTTGGCCAGAAAATCTCTTACAAGGACCGATGAATGCGTAAGTGCATTATCGTGATGCAAAAGCCAAGAATTGTTTTTTCAAAATTCTGGACATTTTTTGCGTATCGCCTCGAGCAAACGGTGCATGAATTCCACATAGTATTCATCATTGACCGTATTTACTTCATACGAAGTGATAAGAATTCCTGATGCAGTACACCAGTGTAATAAGAGCAGAAAGTGAGCAAAAACCTTGACATTTAATCAGACTTGGCGTGCTTTCTTCAGTCTTGGTTCTTCTGGGTTCTTCTTCCATTGGGACGATTGGGCTTTAGCTTCGACGTCATAATCATATACCTACGATTCATCACCATTTATAATCCTTTTAAAAAAGTCAGCATGATTATTGACTTCAATCAACATCTCCTGAGCTATTGTCATGTGACGGTTCTTTTGACAAAAATTCAGCAGTTCTAGAACGAATTTCGCAGCACAAGAAAAATTGTATCAGAAACTTATAATTTATTGAAACAAGTGTATAATAATCAATATTTATCGCGTTCACGTGTATTTGAGTGAGTTAAGGGTTTTTAAAGTGTCCAAGAAGATGTTGAAAACGTTTCTTGATTCGCTCTTCCGCGTCAAAGACTGATTGAAATATCAAACAATTCGGTAATCTTGTTTAATCTGAGCGTCCGTTAAGTATTCTTACAATTGCTGAATATGTTTTTAGGAAAATTTTGAATACGAAAAATGTGTTAATAATTAGTGCCAAACATTTGACAACAAGAAACTCGCAAAAATATTTGTTTTGACTTACGTAATGCGATTGATTATGCTTCAAAAATATTAAAAATTGCCCTTTGTAATATGTTTAACAAGTAACGAATCTTATTTTTATTCCTACAATCCTGTAGCTAAACAATAAATTATGCAATGGAAGTATCCAACTCCGCCAATAGTCAAAAAAAAAAAAAACAATGAGCAAATAAATTTTCAAAGCAACGATAATTCTTTTTGTCGATATTCATGGAATTGCATATCTTCAGTGGGTTTCTGAAGCTCAAACTTTTAACCATCATTACTTTCTTCACGTTTTTACTAAACTCCATAAAAGATTAAAAAACAACGATTCCAATGGTAGAAGAGAAGTCACCTTTTTCAACGGACATTCCACTGTGCGAATACTATCTTTGATAAAGAGAAATCTGCATTGAAAGGAACAGGATTTCAGTCAATTAAAGCTGCCAACGAAAAAGCCGCTTGCGTCCTAAAGATAGCGACAGAAACAGTCTTTCAGGTAAATTATGAACACCATTCTAAAAAACATTTTCTCGTTCAGGAACCATTCGATAAGCCATTTAACGATTTCTAAAAAACTAACGAAGCGCTGCTCTGCAAGTGAGTATTTCATCGATGCGGAGAGGTTATACTTGGACAGTGATTTGCACTCAAAATTGACTGGACAATTTCAGCAGTTGAAAAACATTATTTTTTGATTTCTCAAAACTAATCCTTTTTTCTTCCCCCTTGACAATTCGATGTACAAAATTTTCTGGAAAAAAGGTATCGTGAAATAACTTGGAAAATTAAAAAAAAATAATACTCAGAAATTCGTAGAAAAGGTAAAAGAAATGGAAAAATGCTAGAAGTAAAGCAGGCATATACAAAACAAATCTAACAATACATTTAAGTTATATGGAATTCTTAAAAAAGAATTAATAATAAAGAATTCTTAATAAAGAAGAAGTTCTTTGGAATTACTTTTTATGAATGTTATAAATAGTTATGTATACGTGAATCAGCCTCATTTCCGTATTTTTTCAATTTCGTATATTTATGAAAAAAAATTTTTAATGGTATAAATTGTTCAATTAATAAGAATGCCATAGTAAATTGAATCTTTTCATTAGAATATAAAAATATATTTTAGTTCATAAAACTTTATTAGGCTTAATAATTTTTGTTAAATTTTATTTGTACTAATTAAATAAGAAAAAAAAGTAGTGAACTGCAGGAAACGCAGCTAATTGCGCTTCAAGAAAAAAGTAATTATACGTATCTCTTTGAATATGCTTTGTAAAAAAGTATAATTCAGGCACGTCTGGCGTAATCTAATTTCTTATCATTTTAAACTTCATTTCTTTCATATAATACATTTATATAAATGAAAATATTTTTTTTAATGATTCTAATAGTAATAGTATTATTGGGATTCATTTTGTAAATAAATAAGAAAAATATATTATCCAGAACAATTATACAATTATTTCTCAGATATATATTTCATTTGAATATTAATCATTGTTAGTTAAATAACAAGTTTAGTTCCTGATGAGAAGCCGCAGCCAGCTTGAAAGTTTAGACAATCTCAATTAGGTAAAACTGATGGGGACAGTCAGTGGTGCACTTTACTAATAAAGAATTTTTTCAGCTAATATATTTTTATTTCAGATTAGTCTACGGGGGTAATCTTCAATAAGGACAGTCTGAATGTCATTATAATTTTGAATTAATTATATACTCATATGTATTAATGTTGATATAAATATATATTGATATTATTATGTATTAATTTTAATTTATTGAATTGGACTGTAAGACCAATAGAAATGTTTATTAATTTAATTAATCATTGTTATCAATTATTGAGGCCAATCTTTCAATCAGAAGTCTTCTCTATTATTTCGACAATTAGAAACTTCGACGGTGTCTATGTACCCACTTGACATTGTCCGAAGGTACCCGTTCTTTTTTCTTCCAGATTCGGTAACTTATAGGGTCGAATGAAGAATTGAAAACAAGGATCGGACCGGAAAGCGGAAAAATTTTGAAGATGAGCAATTCGACGTTTCAGATTCAAGAAGAACTTGCTGCATCATAAGTCGTCACGGAACAACCCATTGTTCTGTGTCTAAAAGAATTGGGATCAGGCATTAGTCCATTATTTTTCATTAGGATAACGCTCAGTCACATGTTGCGATTTCGATCAAGAACTATTTGGAGAATAGTAGATGGGAAATTCTGTCTCACCCGCTTTACAGTGCAAACTTGGTACCATTTCACTATCAGTTGATCAATGCAGAACACTCTTAATTGATACATTCCTGGACTCGAAAGATAAGAAATTTTTTGGTCCGTTATTCAGAAATCGCCATAAAAGTGAAAAAAAATTATAGCTTCTGTAGGGCTACCCTACATGCCAAGTCTGCCAACAGAGGGCAGCTTGGCACGTAGTGAAACCGTGAGCGATTACATAGACCTCCATAGGGTTAATAAAGCTCTTGACCCAGTCCATATGATGCGTTTAAGGCAAGGATTACCGACAATGCTTACTCATGAGTCCAATCGATAACTCCGGGACGAAACGCACCACGAATCATTACTCGATATATAGGTGTGTACATACAGGAATATAGAAACCCATGTGATACACCCTATACTTCCAGTGGATAATACTTTCAATAAAGGATGTGTCACCATGTTCTCATAATAAAGCATCAAATTTTGAAAAAAAACGCTGGAAACTTACTTGTAGACCCACTAAAATTTCACGATACAATATATTTTTAACATTTTATTAATGTGATTTCGAACTATATAGCGCATATAATACGAGGGTTGCTATTGATATTTTGAACCTTGGCATATCAAGTGTTTGAAGGCACTACCTGATGTGTCCAATTGAAAGTTTGACCTTTTTAACTATAACTTTCTTCAGAACAGTTTGTCAATTATGTATAAGAATATAAGAAAATAATATAAGAACACAGTGATGTTCTGCGCGAACTGGTAAAGTAAGATCGTTATACGACATACCGTCAGATTCAAGCATCTTTGGGTATTAGTATAACGAGCATCAATAAGAAATTACATGACTATTTAGATGTTGAAAGCATTTGTGCACCTTGAATCTCGTATTATTTGACAAAAGCTCAAAAAGATGCTAGTGTCAATTGGTCCAAAGAAATGCTCAAGAAATACAATTGCAGTGCATCAAAAACTGTGTATAACATTTACACAGGTGAGGAATCTTGAATCTATTCGTATGAGTCAGAAACAAAATAGCAATCCACTGTATGTGTTCTCCAAGTCGATCCCAATCAGACAAAAGTGGTTAGTGTTCGAAACACCTCGAAGCAAATAATCACCAGTTTCTTTGGAATAACTTAACATGTGATAGTCGTGCTGTTAGAGCAACGTAGAGCGGTGAATGCAACAAATCACCATTTGTTTGCCAGAAGTGTCTTGTGAAATACGAAAAAAACAATGAGTAACGAAGGATCGTTCTTCATCATGACAATGAGAGCTCTAACACATCAGTTCAAACGAACGAATTTTTGACAAGCCAAAACATTGAATTGATGGGTCATCCGCCTTATAGCCCTGATTTGGAACCCAATGACTTTTTCTTATTCCGACACATTAAAAAGAAATTGCGTGGTCAACATTTTAGGGCATCTGAAGAAGCCGTTGATACATTCAAAAACATGTTTTGAGATACCTCGATCGAAATGGAAAAATATTATGAAATTTGTTTCGAGCACATACAAAAGTGTATTGATCATCATGAAGAATACTTCGAAAACTAATAAAGCTATTATCAATAATAAATTATTGTCTTTTCATTATTAAGTTCAAAACATAAATAGCAACCTACGTAATAAATATAAAATAATAAATATATAATAATAAGTGTCTTAGAAATGAAATTTTTTATTTTCAAATACAATAAGAAATTATTTTAGAAAGTTGAAGTTGTAATATATTATAAAAGAATTGTAAATGTAGAATAAAATGTACCGTTATTTTATACGTTATAAAATTTTTTTATTTTCAAATACAATAAGAAATTATTTTAGAAAGTTGAAGTTGTAATATATTATAAAAGAATTGTAAATGTAGAATAAAATGTACCGTTATTTTATACGTTATAAAATTTTTTTATTTTCTTAATGGTTTTCTAAAAACATGAACAGAAAATTTCTTAAATGTAAAATTCATCTTTTAATTGAAGACAAAATACTTGAAATCAAAATCTAATATTCCTTTCAGTTCATCATATTGCTCGATTATAATTGAACTCGATTATAATCACATTCAGGTTAAATATAGAATTTAATATTATATCATATTATTTCAATACATAAAATAATTCAAAGAGCTCTATTTACTTACTGATTGAATGGTATCGTCGATATCTGCACTTGATTCAACGTATAGGTTTTTACAATCTCTCCATGTATTTGTTAATGTTGGATAATTTGACTGAAGTAATTTCTTGGATGTTTTTGTATCATGTAACGTTACCACATAAAATTCTTGAATATCTGTTTATATTTAAGAAAATATTTTCTTTAACTAGTGATTAAACTATTCAAACTTTAGCAAATATATTTCAAAACATTGAACTCTTAAAATTACCAAATCTGCATCAGAACGATAAATAAGATGGTGGGGGTGACAGTCTTTAATGATATTTTTTATTCATAGTATTTATACTTATAATAATTTTGTATTTTAGATACCACGAGGATGATTATAAACAAGGACTGCCTGAGTATTATTATAATACAATAATAACACAGATGAAAATACTTTATTATAGATACTTAGTTAGTTGAACATTTAGTGTTACAATATGCTAACACTAAGAATAAAATACCCAAGTAATAAAATGGCCAAGAAGCAATAAAAATTAAGAATTGTTCATTATTACTAAGAAAAGTTGAAAGATTAGATCCATATTGACGTATTTAAGATTGATCTGAGAGAAAAAGAATATTGGAAGATAATCACATATATTCTGACGACTCACAAGGTATTTCACGTCGATTCATGCAAATATAGGTGGAGTACCTGCAAACTTTCATAAAGATACCATCTTACCGTTTGAGCCTTGTTGTTAGGGCTGTCCCCCAACCCCCTCCCTCTACCAGCGCCCGAGTCGACTCACTCAGATGATGAAACATCGATAACGATCGACCCAGGTTGAACAAAGAAATACAGATTAGATTTTTAGGAAGTTAATACAGGCGACAAATCCTTTGTGTGACCCGAGGAGTGGTGAGCTGCTGTATGTTTTGTGTTTCCCCCAGAAAATTTCTACCACAATTCCACCGATGGTGCTCGTCTATTCTTCTCATCGTCGTCTGGTGCAGTACACACGCACGCCGGAAATTGCTTCACATGCCTTTTCATTCCTGTCGGCAGGTATCTTGTAAGTATGCAACTATCTTGTAGGTGCACTCAGGTATCGTTCTCTTTTTGTCTTTCTCGCTGTGGATTTCCTCAGACACACTTCGATATGTGTTTTACCGTATGGGTGGAAAGGACGTTATTTTATCTCCTATCTCATTCCCTTCTCCTTCGATTTTCTACGATTGTCTTTTTCATACATTCCTATGTATTTTTTCACATACATACATACATACATATATACATACATATATATATATATATATATATATATATATATATATATATATAGACAAGGTGTGTTCAAAAAATAACGAGAATTTTTGTTTTATAAAAAAAATAGTTATTTATTCATCAATATCTATTCTATCCCCTCCAAAGTAATCCCCCTCGGATGTAATACACTTATGCTAACGCTTTTTCTAATCCTCGAAATACTTGTAAAACTCGATCTTTGTAATAGCTTTCAGCTCTTTCAGCAATTCGCTTTTAATGTCATCTATGCTTGTAAAACGACGGCCTTTTAGTGTTCTCTTTATTTTTGGAAATAGAAAAAAGTGACATGGAGCGATATCTGACGAATAAGGAGGCTGAGAGATCGTTAAAGTTTTGTTTTTGGCCAAAAATTCAGGAACAAGCAATGAAGTGTGAGCACGTCCATTTTATCCTGGTGCAAAAGCCATGAATTGTTTTGTCACAAATCCGGGCGCTTTATCGGATTGCTTCACGTAAACGGCGGTGAACTTATAGGTAGCTCCTTATTGATTGTTTGTTCTTGTGGTAAAAATTCATAATGCACTATGCCATTAAAATCGAAAAACACAGTGAACATAGCCTTCACATTCGACCGCACTTGTCGAACTTTTTTCGGTTTTGGCGATCCACAATTCCTCCAGTGGGACGATTGAGGTAGTAGTTCTGCATCGTTATTAACTTCATTTAGCGACTCTGAGCAAGTTCCATTCACCGCTGTTTTTGTTCAAAGTTCAACAATTTTTTTACAAATTTTTCTGCCACACGTTTCATATCCAAAACACCCGAAAAAATTCCACGGCATGAGCCAACTGATATGCCAACATCATCAGCGACTTCTCTGATTGTGATTCAGCGATCGTTCATAACCATTTCATTCACTTTTTTCACGTTTTCATCTGTGTTGATGTGCTTGGACGTCAGGGGCATTCGTCATCTTCAATGTTTTTGCGGCCGTCTTGGAAATGCTTATACCACTCGCAAATCCTTGCTTCACTCATATCAGACTAACGATATGTCTTTGTTAACATTTTACAAACTTCACTACACTCCATTACATTTTTTACGCAAAATTGAATACAAATTCTTTGCTCCATTTCGTTCACAAACGAAAATCGCCGAGCTCAAAAAACGCTTCTAACATTAGCGGCTGCCACTTAAAAAGTAAGCAATGAATACTGCTGAAACTTTTAGCGTACTTCAGGGGCATGCGTACCAACATAATAAAAAATTCTTATACAGGCGAACTCTTCAAACTCTCGAAATTAAAAAATTTTCATTACTTTAAGACACCTCGTGTATATATATATATATATATATATATATATATATATATATATATATATGTTGTGAGCCTAAATACAAAGATTGTGAGTATTCTTCTACAGATGGGACGGATCACTTTTTTACTGCGTACAAATAATTTGACATCTTCAGCATATATAAAATATTTCTTAGAAAGAAATCCTGAATATAAATCATTTATAATGATATTAAATACCAGAGGTTATAGTTGCGATTGTGATTGAGATTATAGTGTAAGCTATGTTCGCGACTGGATAAGCAAATAAAAGCTCTTGCAGAAAAGGTTGAGCATTTAATAGGAAATAACGTATTCCGGCTTCCAGCAACACAAACCCCGTAGTGGGAGCCAGCGTCTCAATTTTAAGAATATATTTAACTTGAATTACAGTTTGACATCTAGCACATGCCTATAACTACATTCAGAGTATCATCATTATTGCTGGCCGTCAACTTAAATAGACACACGCTTGCCTCCTCCGAAGTATGCGCAGTCTGGGTAGGAGCTAAGTAATTATCATTAAGGAGCGTAGCACTCCTTCAGTCTCTAAGGTGCTAAAAATCCATGTCGGTTTAGTATGAACGTCGATGTCACAGGTTTGTAGAACCGCAATCAATATGTACAAAAGAGCCAGGCTTTCTGTAGAAAGGTCAAAGGTGCGTAGCTGTGCACCACTCGTTTAAACTTCAGTTAGTAGTCGTCCACGAAATACGAATTTATAACAAATAATCCATCTCTTGAATTGGATGGATCACTTTTCTTATCATTTGGTGATTGAGTAATTACAGAATATTGCTTAGTACAATTTGATATGAAACCCATGATATAGTGATAATCTTGTTTTATTGAAAACGTCCACTTTTCTACCAAATAAAGTATAAAAATTAAGAATGATAAATATGAATAATTTTGTTGACTGCTCTAAATTTAGTTATTAAATATTTTTATCGATCTTCCAGTCTTTCCATTGTACAATAATATATTATACTAATATAATGACAGTCAGACTGTCCTTATTTATATTCACCCCCGAAGAATCTGAAATAGAACTTATTACTACAATGAATTATATTAAAAATTAAAAATTAAAAATAAAAATAAAAAAATAAATAAAATAAAAATAATAAAAATAATTCTCTATGTTAGTAAAGAGCAAACTGACTACCTCCACCATCTTAAATATAGATTCTTTGGTGCCCGACATTCAAGAAACAAAATAATTTAATTAAAAATTATCTTTATAGATCAGAACAGAGACTTATATAAAATAAAATATCCAAAAGAAAGAAAATTAAAAAGTAAATTGGAATATTTAAACAAAATAAAACACTCACACAAAGAATATTCACAATAATAATAAAAATTGGTTAAAGATTTTAACCAATATTACCATCCCAAAAGAATTTGTGAATATCCTTTCAAAAACAAACAGCAAAATTAGGAATATCTTATTTAAATAACAATATCCCGATTAAGGAGACCATCGTAGACATTGAAAATAGTATTATTAGCTACAATAATGATATTAGGAAACAAGATAGAACCTCATTAATCATTGTTATTATTTGATAAAAGAAAATAAATTTAAAAATTATTTAAATAGTAATATCATACATGAATAACAAACAGACCATAATTTCTTAAAAGAGAACAGGAATATCATATTCCAATTTGTAAACAAGCAAAATATAACAGTAGAATCTAATACAAAAGAATATATTAATAGAATTACAAGGATCTTAGGGGCTAACAAGACAAGAATATTTAGAATCATTGATAGACTTCAAAAATATATCAAAAATACACTTTGGGCCTTCCACGGCGTGTTTTGTCCTCCGCGTCCAAATCACCACTTTTAATTTTTTGGAAGCACTTCCGCCAACTTCTCTCACTCCAATTAACATCACGATTTGCTATGAGTAGCGGATGTGCTTCAGCTGCAGATTGCTTAAAATGAAAGAAATAAATTTACAATTCCCACAAATGACGCTGGCTTGGCTCAAAACTTGCCATCTTAACACGATGAAAACTAAGCGATGCTAGCAAAAAGGCAGAGGTATTAAAAGGTTATACTGTTTCCAGATGTCAACATATACTATACGATTTTTTACAACTGACAATTTCGATTTTAGCAAACGTTTTTGGTTATATTTGTACACCTAATAGATAAAATGATTGCAGAGAGAGTGGATTGAATTTATAATAGCACTAGAGAAATAATATGGAAAAAAGGGAGAATAATAAAAAATCATGGTATTACCGTATGTAAAAGGATTATCGAAAAGAATTAGAACTGCATTCAAAAAGCATAATATTCAAGTTTACTTTCGAAACTATAATAATATTAGAAAGCTATTTAATAATTATAAAGATAAGAATGATACATATTTGACAACAGGAGTAATATACAAAATCAATTGTTAAGACTGTGACAAATATTGTATTGGAATATACCTAAAACAAAGAATATATGAACATTAGTATAGCTTACGAAGTATGAATGGTACATCCGGGCTAAAAGAACATAGGTTAATCTTTTTACATTCGTTCGATTTTGACAATGTAAATATTTTAGAACAAAGTATTAAAAATAAATATAAAAGAGAAACTCTTGAAAATATTCATATTTTGAAGAATTCCAATAATGTAAATTTAATATTATAGGCAAGTACAGTGGATAACACTTATCATTCCTTATGAATAGAAAATTTGTATATCGCATTTAAATTAAGAAAGTGGGGGTCCCATAAATGTTATACCAATAAATTTGAAGTGGGGACGGGGTATATGAAGTAGCATGCTGGGTTTTTCAATTTAGTTTACTTCCTGAGAATGAACCGTAGGATTCGGAACGTCGGACACCAACAATGAATCTAAATTTATGGTGGTGAGGGCAGTCAGGTGAACCTATACTAACATAGAATATTCTTTTTATTATTTTTATTTAATTTATTATTTGAATTTTATTTTATTATGAATTTTATTTTTATATTTATTTATAATGTTTAATTTTTAATATCATTTATTATAGTAATAAGTTTTATTTCAGATTCTTCATGGGTAAATATAAACAAGCACTGTCATTATTTTAGCTAATATATTATATTATAAAGACTAAGACAGATAAAAATATTTATTTTTTAATACTGTAAGTAGATGCCAAAAAGTTTGTAGCCTTCATCCACTTGTCCACAACTTGTTCGAGATTACAATAATTATATGGGTTGTGTAGATAAAGTAGACCAGTTGCAATGCACGTATAAATTAAATCGTAAAAAAAGTTGGCGTTGAATATTCTAGTATTTTGTCGACGTGACAGTAATAAATTCATTTATCACTTACGAACAAAAAAATCCTGCTACAACAATATATTAGAAGGATTTTCGATTGATTGTTGTCAGAGAACTTGTTGGCTTTTCGGTCCCTTCGAAGAGAGCTCAACACTAATGCAACATACTCTGGGCGGCTGTGGGCTATCATGACATTCACGAAGAACGGTATGACGATCTTTTTTAGTCACGCCTAACTTTCACGTATGCTGATCATCTACTAGATTTTCGATGGCAGGACCGGGGCTATAGTAATAAAGCTGTTACCCTACAACCTTCCACCCAGGATAGTTGGTCGGGTCACTTACGACTTTCTTATGAATGCATATCCCTGTAATTCGAAGGCGCAAAGTGCGAATCGGACCGTAAGGTTGCGCAATGAGTGCAGCGAATGGAGGCTACTATCATACGTTATCACATGGAAGTACGGTCGAAATTTACGTACATCCCATAGCAGGGTGAGGCACTCATGTTCGGTGACCGAATAATTACGCTTAGCCGAGAGAAGTTCAGAAGCGTTGCAAAGTTCTCTAAGAATTAGCTGTACCAGGTCGCAAGGCTTCTACCTATGGAGCTAGTTCAGGTTCTTTGGTGCGGTAGAAGTTAAGATTGGTACAATCGTATCTGGTTCAGATCGGAATCAGCGCAATCTACGCGGATGCCAAGAAACCGTACTTCTGTGAGTCCGAATTTACTTTTCTGTCTATTAATAGTTACACCAGCATCGGAAATTCGCCGTATAATGATCGCGAGTCATTTGACGTGCTTCGTCAAAGCTCTCTATGCCAATGATCACAGCATCCAGTTAGGCGAGGTAGGTCGGCTCCATTTCAGGGCCGATCAGCTTTTTGCTTAGCTGCTGAAAGGTTATAGGCGCACCGGTGACACCGTACGGCATACGGGTCCATTCAAACGACCCCAGGCCTATAACAGTCATCGCAGAGAGGTGTCATGAATCCTCCTGAAGTAAGGTAGTATGCGCTGAAGAGGTCTATTGTGGAGATAATGCACATTTCTCAATTTCTGTAAAATTTCTCGTGAAAGTAGTTTGTCAGTAAAATTACAGCAATACTTTTTGCTAGAAATGTATATATCATTATAATTTAGATCGTACAATTATATCTAGAAATTTATTCTAAAAGAGATAGTATAAGTGATATAAGTCACTTATTATTTATTATTATTAATATAAGTGATATAAGTGTTTATGAAGAGAGGCTAATTCCACTCTCGACCGCTACGTGATCAAACACCGTCGTTGAGCGTCCTGACACAAGATCAGTCGTCTCATCGGTATAAGTCCGGGGAAAAGAAGAGACTCGACAATTCGCTTGCAACAAGCTTTTGATAACCGTTACTCTACCGTCACTCTACCATTACAATACTTTCGTACTTTTCATTCCATCGTTTGAGTTGAGTATCTTCTCTCGTTTTTAACTTTCATACTTATTTTTACTATCTTTCCTACGGAATACCTTTCGATTTTGAGTTGTTCTTTCCATACAAAGAAAATTGTGGTATTCAGCAAAACAACTCATAGAGTCCATCACCAGTCTACAAGAGAAACTTACTTCCTTGAGCCAAAATAATTAATGATTGGAGTAGTGGTGAATCAGAACGAAATACTTCTTCAGAAATCTTTGATGATCCTGGGAGAGATGACTTGTGATGATGATTTTTGGATTCTGTCTATTTCTTTTCCATAAAAAACATTATAGGTCATGTTAATGAAAATATTATTATACCAGAAAATATTATGAAAATATTATGAAAATATTCCTATACCAGAGCATAATCCATTAGCATACTTTGAATTCTTTATGGATTCGAATATTTTCAAAGTAATTTTGGAACAAACAAATCTCTTCCAGAAACAAAACCGCGATCCATTCCATTTTGATATGACCATGGAAAGATGTAACAGTAGAAGAATTGCGAATCTTTCTTGCTCTAACTGTAAATATGGGCCATGTTCGTAAGTGTAATGTCAAAGATTCATGGAGTACGAAGCCTCTATTATCCACTCCAATATTCAGAAAACACATGACCCGTAATAGATATCTCCAAATTTTACGTTTTCTACATTTTGAAAATAATAGGGACTAATTAATAGGAGATTTTGTTCTGGTAAATTCTGATGCATGAAAATGAAAACTACAACAAGATGAAAACTACAAAAAGATTTCTTATCCTGATTTTCGATTAGAAGTGGTGAGAGGCTGACTGGGGATAAATTCTGATGACTTGCGTCATTGATGTCACTCGAATGACTCTCGAGTTACTGGGAAACACTTTCCTAAGAAAATTGATCAAGGGAAAAGGAAAGGAGGCAATTGCTGTTTATGTCTCATGAATAACACCAAATATCGAAGCACTTATGTATGTAAAACTTTTTAAGTTGTTCTATGTGTAGATCCGTGTTTTGAAACTTATCATACCAAAGAAGTCTTACCTTGATCAAGTTGGTAAAAATTACAAAAATCAAAAAAAGACATAAAGAAAGTCAGATGTTATCGATAGATTCATATAGATCTTAAAAAAGCACTATGAGAAAAATACAAAATAGAATTCTGGAAAAATGGAGAAATGTATAAAAAATTAAAAAATGTGTTTAAAAAATAGGAAAATATAAAAAATAAAAACAGTGAAAAAAGGAGCTACATTACTCTCTACGTGTACGTCGTTAGCTCTGGGTAAAGTAAAAGGAGAGTAGAAGGTCATTTCTTCCACATTTCTTAAAAAAAGCACGAATCAAAACACATAATCCTTGAGATGGCGATATACCCAGAAGAATGAGTGTAATTATCTCTTTTCACAATCAAACAAGTGTCCGATTTAAATGTAGCACCTCGGAATACTCTTAGATGTAATTTTTGTTCGAATATATATCATACTTTCTGGATTTGACCTTGAAGTGATCTTGTTTGACCTCGAATGACTGTCATAAACTATTTACTGGGAGGTTTAAATATAATAAAAATTTAACAAAGTACTAAATAAATTGAATTTTAATATATAATAAATGAAATACAAACGGTAATCACCTTAGTGTAGACGAGACACGAATAATCATTTCTGCGCTCACATAGCACCCTTTGTAGACATGGAGTCCTTCTTATCGCGGGTCAAATTTCGGGCGATAAGCCTTATTCGTTGATCAGAGCCTAAACACTTCGCGCAGCCGGACGGTTGGAGAACCCGAGGTGGTAATCCGACACCGTCCATACTTCTTTCAAAATTCTGGAAATTTTCTTGAAGCTAAAATGCAGTCACCTTATTTTTGAATCTGTAGAAGAGCTATTAGAAAGAAAATTTCTGAATTTTCCGTGACAGCACGGATCAATTGTTTTTATGGAAGCATAAGCAGTTAAACCTCTTTCGTAAAATCTCAAGATTTTCCTTCGACTAATATTTGATTACCTTAGTTGTAAATCATATAAAAGTCGGTCTTCAGAAAAATCTTCGGTTTTACCCGTCATGGTACGGATCAAACGTACACCTCAGCGAAGGTCTTCTCTCGATCCTGACTTCAATAATTAATTAACTTTAAAGTCAATAAAATTAAATCAAATCATTCAAAGTTCAATTCAAAATTTTAAATTATAAATTATTGAATAAGATTTAAAATTTTCAACGATGATTTCGTCGAGAATTACTCGATATCTCGTATATACTTTCATATAAGTTATAAACAGTTTTTCTCTTTTAAATTTGTGTGGCGCCGTTTTGTCCGAGGAGATCGCATATACATTTCTTCCTTATATTATTATCTCGGAAATATCGTATTACATTAATCTCTTATTTATCTTATTTTTCAATCTTAAAACTAAACATTTTCCGCAGTATAATTTATAACTATATATAATTATATAAAAAAATATGAAACCTATATATATATATATATATATAGATATATATATATATATATAACGTTGACGCAATATTATAAAACTTCTTAGAAACTATTATACATTATTTTAATACAATATCAGACTAAATAATTCTAACATTGAAAATCATAAAATTACATTTAAATTTTCAGCTCTACTTTCTTAAACTATCAACATACATAAATTTATCAGTAATAATGAAAATATCTTATTTTTAAATTGTAATGCAAACAAGATAGAGACGTTTACTTGAAGCTAATTACTATATAATAATTACTAGAATTTTAATCGATAAATAACTACTTTAATTCTATAAATTATAAAGGTGGATACTTACTATTAGAATTGATACTAATTCTTAAATCTATTTTCGTTTCTGTTCGTAACAATGACCATGATTATAAGCACTGATGACCAATCAGACTCCATATTTGGATGCAACCTATCTAAAAACCTGAGAATATGATTTTATTCATATATTTTATCGAAATAAAATTTTTTGATGACACTCCTAGGCCGGAGAACCGATATATCGGTTCGGTCCATGATAGAATCATTGTACATAGTTGATGGGTGATACAAGATACGAATTTGGGGATTTGAAAGCAGATTTTGAAACCTCAAAACCCGGCCCTTTAAAGGTTAATCAATATGAATTAATTCGCGTTAAATGTGTTAATTGGTAATTACTCGTGCCAATTGTTGCTAAATAAATAATAAGAAGAAAATTTATTTTATTATTATTTCGTTGATTACTATTATGTAATTCTTGTAATTTTACGTTGATTTCAGATAATTTCCTGTCGATTCCAACATATCAGTTGATACTGACTAGTTGGACTATTGTATTTATATGACTATTAATTGTACATTATTTTCCTCGTTGAGTGTTGCGTTCCCATGTGTATTTATAAAAAGTTGTATTTGCTTCATATCAATCACATCTATTCAATTTTGTGACTTATTCCTTATGATTTCTTAAATACCATAAGTTTTTAACATACAAATATGTAGCATATACAGAGAAAATTTTTTTTTCGTTTTTTATAACTGGAAGCGAAAAAAAGTCAAGTTATCAATTATGATGTTTAATATTATTAAATGTTCTTGATATTATTCTTTATTACAATTATTCATAATATAATATTTATTTATGTAATTTTATTTTATTGTATTTCTAAGACCAGTAAGTTTTCTTGATATTATTATTCGTGAATATTATTTATAATATAGATTTTATATTTATGCTGTTTATTTTCTTCTTATTATTGTTGCTATTGTTGTTCATCTAATTGTTTTAGTCGTCGTTAAAGAATAGGCTATAGTTTCTTTGCCTTTGTTAGGCTAAATATCCTGTTCCTTGATTTAATACTAAAAGTAGCTGCTATCTAAATCACTTCTAAGCATTATTCCTCAGCCTCGCATTTTTCTAATAATATTGTGTATAAATTTATATTTACTCCATTTATATTTAAAATTTTTCATTGAGCACATTTACACATTCCAAGTTTCTAAAAAAAATAGTTCTTTACTTGGTTTATTCTAATAATTTATATATAAAAGTTTATTAACAATTTATTGTTTAAAACCTGCTGCATTGCACATTATTTATGATTCAATCTTAACATTGAATAAAAAATTTTTGTATGTCCAAGTTACTTTACATATGCTGAGTACTTGATTTATCGCTTCGGAAGACGTTATTGTTAAAATTTATCTCAAAAATCCTTAATTATTGTTAATTTTTTCTGCGCTTAATTTTTATCTTTATAGACAGCATAGCAATATAATAGTACTTATCAGACTGGTGAAATTCCACTCCCTTCATTTATTTTGAACACTTTAAAAAATTTACCACCTGCGCTGTATCGACAATGTACTTGCCATGCTTGCTTATATAAGATAAAGCTTAGTTTCCTGTATGCCTTTACCTTTTATATTACCGATACTACTGCAGATTAATCCATTAGCCTGTCTGTCTGCTGAATGATGCTTTTTTCTAAGTTGAGCATGGAGAAAATAACTTAGTAGCGACATACACGAGGGAATGTCGATAGGTGTATAATAGCAAAAGGTTATTTTTAAAAAAATATTAAATTTTTACTCAATCTTCCTGCAATTAATTTCCATCATAGCTGTGGTGGTCTGTGACTTACACAATTTTAAAGTTCTTGAAAATATTAATTCCTTTTAGGTGAAAATGGACTTTTAAAAACGACTTTCCTCGAGTCCTGCCGTCGCCTCGCCGCGCGAGATTTCTTTTCGGGTTTTCGCCCTTGCGTCGTTCGCACTTTTACGCTGCCTTCCAGGCTGATATTCGCGAGTTCGCCACGCAAACGTACCTGCAGTACTCGAGCCGGCCATCCGGCCATCTCCCATGCGGATTGACCACCCCATCCCGGGGCTATCGACGAGCGGGAACACCGCCTCATTCGGCTGTCGAAAGAGTGCTGCCGCGCATCCAGGGCTTGCCCCCACCGCCTTTCTGTCACCGACGGACGACACCAACGACATCGGCGCTCCGATTTATAGTCTCTCTCTCTTCCATGCCTTCACGCGCGCCGTCGCATCGACGGCTCTCGGCCTGCGCACCGCACCTCGCGACTCCGCGCGTTGGATGTTGTGTAATTTTTATTATTAAAGACGACATCATTCGATCTGACTTATTTTTCCCAATCGGTATATCTCATACTGCCTTCTTCCTGCTTCCGCCTGCCTGCAACGCTTCGCCTCTCACGGATCGCTCCTCTTCCTAGCCGAGTCGATTCGGGGCTAAGCCCAGCCGGGTACTACATACCTTCAACAACGTCCGTGTCCACCGTCCTCGTGTTCGAGGCGGAAACGCGCACCGTTACAATATATATATATATATATATATATATATATATACATGAGTATTGGCACACAACCAATAGTATCGATAGATAATAAAATTATTACAAAGATAATAATAATGAGCATATAGGTATTTAATTTTCTTTTGAGCATGGTAGACTATCTGTAAACATTGCTAGTATTCGACCTTTCCTAATTATACTAAACCTAAATATGTAGTGTTATTGAGAACTGTATATTTATTCGGTTTTTCCAGTAAATAATTATTGAAGTTAGTAAATAGCAAATAGCAATGTTCTCAGCCGGCTCTTCCCATAACTTTATTATATTATATTATATTATTATAATGTAATAATCTAGCTTGCTTCTATTGTATGTGATTCTTAAAGAAAGGATTGCATGATCGGGACTGGGGGTGAACAATTTCATGAACTTAATTGACTTTAAGTGGAACTTTCTGTAGGTGCCATCTCATAAAAACATCGTTCGAGTTTACAGCAAAATGACAGCTGCTGCTTTCTCTGTCTCATTGCTATCGTTATGCGCACACGATTAAGATGACCACTCCTTGTGCATATGCGTCTCATATACACACGACTTACCGACTACACTTACATTATTTTTCCAACTTTCTACGAAAGAAAAAACCGAGGGGACTTTTCGTTAACGCGGGGAATCACTAATGCCATGCCGCATATCTCTTTTTGTCGCGTGTCCCATGCTGGGCGCCATTTGGAACCTCGTTTTTTGGGCTACTTACTCACCGTGACTATGAGTGTGAACATATGTGTGCGCGTGAGTTTTCTCTAACGCACACATTGGCTCCGACGGCACCAGAAACGGGTTGGGGAGACAACAGGAAAAGCACGTAATAATAACTCACACAAGCATTTAGAACAATGGAAAATACAGCATTTATTTAACCGTTAATTACATAAGTGGTAGCTTATTCACTACCTACTCCTCGCGGGATCCGCGGCACACGTAGAAAATTAACAGACACTACATGTCATTTATACGGAGATGTATTTACACTTTAAGCGAGAGTTGGGGCGATACACGGGAGAAAGAAACGTCCGAAGTACGACCGCTGAGCGCGTACAGTGCAGAACTGTACACACTACGGCGAGACAGGGGAAGCTTGAATCTAGGACATAACGTCCTCACTTAAGGTAACAGAAAGCTAGTTGCTGTCATCGACCTGCCGATGCTCTCTCTCTCTCTCTCTCTCTCTCTCTCTCTCTCTCTCACTCTGATGGTCAATTGGGGCTTTCGGCCAGGGCAGTGGTGAGACGCAGGTGCATGCTCATATCGGGTCCACGGGTTGTGACGTGGCATCCTGTAGTAGATTCCCTGATGAGTCTTGAGCATAGCAGGGGTGATATACCCTTATACCTCTCAACGTTCGGGGCAGTTGCTCGTTTTGTTTATGGCTGCTGACGTCGAGAGCGTCCATTCTGGTCGACTGTAGGAGCAGAAAAGAGGGAGCGCTCGCTCTTTTCGTTCGCATAGCGTGTACTCTCGCGATTCAATAACGATAGTTTCCCGATCGCGCGCGAACACTCGCGGTTTTCATTGTACGGTAAACGCAACTGCCGGTTTGGGCGGTTACAATGTATATATATCAAATCATATGAGATAATATTATGAAAGTAAAATTTGTTTTGCAAACTTAATATTTTCGATAAATTTGAATACATTACTTACCAATAAGAGCTTGAAAAAATCTACTTTTGAATACACGAATCAATCGTTCTAACTCCAGCAAAAGTTGTTTTTCTTGAGATTTAACCAACTTTACGTAATAATCGCTAAGCAATTCTAAAGCTCTATGAGTATCTGTGAAATTAATATATTTCAATTATAATGAGTCAATTGCGGACCAAAAAATAAAAAGATTGTAGAATATTTTAGAATAGATCTTATAATCATCGATAAATATATAGGCTAATGTTATATCTTTAGTAATTCAACTGTCTTATCCTAAAAATGAAATAGTCTTTTTAATTATAACAGATTTATATCTTGTTAGTTCAAAAATAAGTCGAGTATCGTAGTAAGTGACTTCAAATTCTATTATTATGCTGTGATAATTATTAATTATAATCGTAAATTACATTATTTCAGAAAGCAGCTTAGTGCGATATAGATGTAGAAGGAGTCTACAGCTGTAAAAGATTTCACTAAGAAGGTTTGACTATTTACCGATTGGACTATGTTAGTACTAACTAATTTATAAAGAAATGAAAAAATTAATCATGCACTATCGTACTATAAATCTCTTACTATTCGCCCTCGGTTAAATTAACTAATGAAATACCTTGTATTTACTACAATTATTTTAGTCTCTGTACGTCTGAGTTTCATCTGGTTCCTTGCACTGGGATAAAGTAGTTGTCTCTTTACTGAAAATTATTGTTATTGAATTGTAATCATTGATGTGAAATTGCATATACGTTTTCAAAATCACCAGGATAAGTCACATAAGAAATTGAGAAATCAGATATTGAATTGACAATTTAGACACCATACATAGAGAAATGGAGTATATATGGAGAAATGTTTATATGGAGTATATATATATATATATGGAGAAATGATTTTTATAGATCAATTTATAAATGAAAGCTATCGTAGCCGTTATTTAAAGCTAGAGTTTTTAATAAATTTAGTTCATTGTTATAAACGGTATTGCTTAAAGAGAAGGTAAGTAATGTATGTATAAACGAATGAAATGCACTAAGTTTGATGTGACTAGGATAATTTAAATCATCTTGAATTCAAGTGTTTCTAAACGTGGATTTTCTGTATATACAAAAAATAAGTTTATTGTATTCTTTTGTTATTGCTAAAACTAGAAAAATTAAGCATTTTTCTTTTTCCACTTCAATAGTAAATTTAATGCTTGTATGTAATGAATTAATAAGATTTAAAAATGAATTTAATTGACGATCTAAAACTATCAACAAACAAAAAATATCATCTACATACTTGGACTAGAAAAATACGTTTTTATTTGAGGGGAATTTGAATGAAATAAATTCGTTTCAAGATCCTAGATAAAAATTTTACTTAATAACGGCAAGATACGTGAACCCAGTCGAAAACCATAATGTTGCAAATAGTAATTATTATTAAAAAGAAAATAACTACTATTTTAAACAAGTAGGCCCTAAAAGCAAAATTTCTTCTTTTGTTTGATTTAATAAAGTAATATTATTATTTAACTTCTTAGATATTATATTAATTAAGTAATCGGTTGGCACTGAGGGATTAAGATTTGAGACATCGAAAAAGATTAATTTAGTGTTTGAGGGTAATTTTGAAGTTGTTATATTTGCTATTATATTTAAAGAATTTTTTATGGTGAATCTTGAATGAAAATTTAACAATTTTGGTAAGACTATATTTAACTTTTGACATAGTTTATAAGTTGGTACAATTATATAAGTGATTACTGGGCATTTTGGTACATTATCTTTGTGAATTTTTGTGAGTGAATAAAGTACAGATGTCTATGGATTCATGCAAATTAAAAAGTATTTTTCAGTTTTATTAAATAATGAGCAGGAATGCAATACCTTTTTAACAACATTATGATATTAAAATTAAAAAAAAAAAAAAAAAAAAAAACTGTACAACAATCATACTTAGTGCTGGTCTAAAGAAACTTGAAGGCATTTTGAGCAGAATTAACATGAATTATCATGCTCATCGGAGCACGTACTTGTTACTTTATAATAGAAAGAATATGTGAAATATATATACGAACTAAAAAACTAAAAAAATATACTAACAATTCTAAAAAATAATAATTGTACTTATGGCGCCTATTGTGAATTAAATTAATAAAGATTTTTATCAGTTTTACAGTCTCTACACTATAATATATTATACTATAATAATATATTATACCAACAGTTTAGTCCTTGAAGATGAACCGTAGCGGTTCGAAACGTCGGAGGCCAAAGGTGATATTTAAATTGAAGGTGGTGGAGACTGTCAGTCTGTTGTTTACTAACATAGAATATCACTTTTATTACTTTTATTTTATTTTATTAGTGCTTATATTTTTATTATTGTTAATTTTTAATCTAATTTATTTTTAGTAATAAGTTGTATTACTAAATTCTGATTCTTTGGGAGTGACTATAAACTAGGACAGTCTGATTGGCATTATTTTCGTATAATATATTATAGTATAAAGGCTATAAGTCCGACAAAAACATTTCTTAATTCAACTATCAATTCTAGTTTATTTACGTCACTTTCTATAACATGTTAAATACGCGCGCGTTTTATATCAATGCTAACTGAAACTCTAATTTCAAGCTGGTCCAGAATACCGTAGATTTATTGAACTTATATCCGGCTTTCCGATTTCAGTTTCTCAACACAGCACATCAGTTAATTAGCTCAGATGTATATCATCGCCAGAAAAAGCAGCATAGACATCTAGCACAAGGGCGCATGTTCGATAGCATTGTAAAGATCGCATAGAAATACTATCTGATCTCGACATGAAAGCGGCATTTTGTGATCGCACATTACATAAATTAGTATATCTGTATAATATTTAGTACAATGCATGCAAAATAATTATAATACATGTTTGTATGTGGGATGTAATTGTCATTTATATAATATAGTTATATAATTATATTAAAGAGCGCGAAAGCACCACGCGTTGTGAATGTTTACGTCCCCAAGCCGGTACGTGGCTAAGGTCACTGCCAGCTAGACGAAAATTGCAGAAGAGCGGCACAGATATAGTATAGCTGAATACTAAAGTATAATATTCGTGCGGCTTTTAGCATCAATAATTATATTTAATAAAATAGACTAAATTTAAATATAAATCTAAGGCGAATACACATAAACGCATACACTTTATTTAAGATAAATGCTGACATTTGATTCTTAAGCTAATATAAAAATATATATTATAAAATATATATGCTACTTCTACTGAGACACTGCAAGCTTGAGAAGTCAATCCGAGCAGAATGAAAGTTCCTTGCACAACATCTGCCAATCAACAGATGCAAAATCTGATTGATTTCAATTTAGCATAAATGAATAGGCGCAAGTTGCATCCCAGGCGGGAAGCATAACAGCC